>JAQGAI010003589.1:0-10548 GCA_034696905.1 Lepidocyrtus violaceus
ATCGAATCACAATCACGGAACATACCGTATTCAATGCTCAAACTCGGATTCATCATAATCAATTTCTAATTTCAGCACAAAAACTCACAAGTTCTGCCGGAACGAATATAATTTAACTGGATTATGTAGCAGAGTGTCCTGTCCTCTTGCTAACAGCCAGTATGCAACCGTTCGGGAGGAGAAGGGAATCGCGTACTTGTTCATCAAAACAATTGAAAGGTAAATAAATAGTTTGGTTAAAATCATTTAATTTGAGTTCTACAAGCGAAACACGTCCCCGACCGGAATGGTTAGGATTAGATGTTAGACAAACGAAGTATTTGTGATTTGATCAATATTCAATAATCTAAATTGATGCCAAAACTTATTTCTTTGCTTGAATTTTAGATCGGCCTTCCCTAACAAAATGTGGGAGCGGGTAAAGCTCTCCAGAAACTTCCAGAAGGCGGTACAGCAAATAAATGAGAATCTGGTGTTTTGGCCGAACTATATTAGACAGAAATGTAAGCAGCGGCTGGTGAAGATTACGCAGTATCTTATTCGAATGAGGAAATTAAGGCTCCATAATTCGTAAGTAATCGAACCAAGCTATGAACGTTATTAAATAGGTTGAACAAATTTATCAATCCGCTTTTCTTTGGAATAAAAGGCTAACATTTCGTTCTTTTTTATTACAGTAAAAAGTTGGTTCCGATCCAGCGGAAAATCGAAAGACGAGAGAAAAGGAGAGAACAAAAAGCATTGGTGGCTGCGCGTCTGGATAATGTTATTGAACAGGGTTTGCTGGATCGTTTGAAAGCTGGCGTTGTAAGTGACTTGACTTCTGATGTGATGTGGATGTGAGGCAGTCAAAGTTTATTTGAAATGCTTTTCATTTTAAATTCCTAACATGCTTTATATTTTTATTTCTTGTAGTATGGCGATATTTACAACTTCCCACGAATTGCCTTCGATAAGGCTTTGGAGGATGAGGAGGAAGAGGACGAAGAGGAAATGGAAGATATGACAGATGATGAAGATTCCAACAAGGTCATTAGAACCAAAATTCAAATCTTACTGATTAATTAATTTAGAGATGTTTAGTTAGATATATGTGAATATGAACACGTTGGATTACTAAATTATTATTATGTTTTTATAACAGAAGAAAATTAATAAGGAAGTAGAGGAAGAGTTAGAGCGTGAGCTTGAGGAGGAGGAAGAAAACGACGAGGAGCCTGAGCGTGTATTCATTGCTGCGGATGATTTCGAGGAAAGTGATGCTTCTGACATTGAGGTAAGAATGTGCTATGTTCTTATATGTACTGTGTATGGGAACTTATAATGAATGTATTATACGAACTGTTCTACTGTAAGTTTTGGAATATTATTAAATGCTTTATTCAATTTACTAGGATATAAATGAGGATGACGTTCAAATGGACGAAGCATTGGATGATGAAGATGGTGACTCATCAGATTATTCTGATTCAGATGAATCAGACGATGGAGAGAAAAACAGTAAGAAGAAGCCATCTAAAGCTGACAAAAGCGCGAAACAAAAACCTAATAAATCTAAACCCATATCGAAACCGGGACTTTCAACAAAAGCTATCAAAAAGAAACAAGGAAGAGTACAAATTGAATATGAAATGGAATTGGAAACAGAGAAAGTTTAGATTACATAAAATCGATATAGATTATGGTTAAAAATTTTCATTAGGCTATTCGCTGTAGTTTCTTTATACTTTACCGGATTAAAAATTTTATTGGTTGAACAATACTATATTTTTCTTGTATGCATGTCTTGTGAATTTTATTGAATTAGAAAAGACGGCCACGAAGTCCACAGCTTTGTTTCTGCTCATAGTTTTAAGTAAGTCGCTTCATTGTTTGCTGCTCCAAGTTCCCTCATTTTCGCTATCTTCGGTGTAAGTAAACGATGTAAGGTTGCAAAATTTAACCTTATGCTGCTTGCAAGGGACTGGTCAGAACTTTTTGTTGGCCATTGATATCCGTAGGAAACACTGTGATCATCAGATTCATTTTCATTATGCAGATCCTCCACTTTGTTGATGTATTTGGTTGGTCCGTGTTCAGTCGGGTTATTATCATCACGGTTGCCGGTTTCTCCACTTTGCATTATTGTTTGCTGCTCATTACGGATAAAATACTGATCCATATTATCATCGTAGTCCTTCTGAGAAGCATCATCGTCTTCGTCTTCAAAATCGAGTGAGAACAACTCGAGTTGCGGACCATCGCCAGCATTTTGAGGGTCACCGGCAGAAGATTTTCCTTCAATGTCCATTTTGCGTTCCTGACTTACTTAGATAATGTGATATTTTTTCTACGGATAAACTTGGATCGGGTACTAAAGTTTTTGCAAAGCTACACAGAATTTTGGAAAATCATATTGAAATTATTTCAAACTGATATCATACATAATTGCATACACTTGTGGTGTTTTAATGAGTATTCAAATTATGGTAGTGGTGGCTCGAATATGTATCCCTGGATATCGTTTCTATTCGTTGGTCATTATTATGAAAAGCTTTCTTTATGATAGGATGATCAAATTCTAAGACAGAAATTCGGCATAACCGAACAATTATGACTTTTTTGGTTTCGCTCTCCGGATAACTCATAAACTTGCCAGTCATAGTCATAAGCTTAACTACAACTAGAAATGGGAAGTGTATTGTCAATGGTGGCATTAGCAGTTCCTCTAACAGTGCTGAATATTTACCGAGGTCAAGCGCGACAAGGCAGAAGTGAGGACGAAAATGATCACAAAATGAATCCAGCCTACTCCAAGTTGTATCCACCCCGACCGGTTTCCAAAAATCAGTCAAAGTCGGACGAAAGGGATCATTATTCGAAGAGTTACAAGTTTGGCACAAAACATGGCAGGACGGGATTCTACCCGGTTGATCCTTACTTTAAAGCCCTCAACACCTCGGCTATGACTAAACCATGCCCCAAGTTTAATTTAGAAACTGTCTTTCAAGAAAGCAGTGATATGTTTGGGGCAAAGATGGAACAAGACGATGAAGAAGATGGGTACATGTCATTCAATGATGACGAGGACTTCAGATGTGAGCTGTTCGACGATGCTTCAGAAGGGGAATATGAATCAATATCTGGTGATCCCGAGGATTTACACTAAGCGTAAATTGGGGAACAGCCCGCACAGTTGTCGGTAACCGTTTTCCACTTAATTCTTGTAGTATCGTCCCCAAGAAAATTATAAATAAAGATTGAAATACTCAGTTGACAGATGCTGAAAAGTATGCTGAAGGCTACTTGCTGACATATATATTTCAAAACATTTATTTATGAAATTTTACTTTAATCAAATCAAAGCAAGGGCATTACCATCGATGCATTCTATCAAATTGTACTTGGATTAAAAATATTGTTCAGTTTAACCTAGAATGTACTTTATTCTTAACTAATTAAGCATAATCTTAAAGATTAAAAATGTTTTGACAAATACTGTAATCAAATTACAATTGAAATTATAATTAAAATTAGGCCAGCATGGCACACACTAAAATTATTATTTAGCTATTTACCTACATATTTAAAAAACACAGGCGCCTGAAGAAGTTTGACAAGTTTTCATTGGTCTGGCACACCTGGTTTGGATTGGCAGTGAAAGTTGCGATGAGAAATCTTTTGTGAACACTTTATTGACTGTGAGCTTTTAAATGTGATACTAAGCGTATATGGTTTGGACTATGTATTTCATTTGTGATTAACTTGATACTGTTACTACTTGATCTTTAGACCATAATGGATATGGCTTCAGTTACCTTTTCTGCAGAATTAACTGACGCTATAAATTCGAAACTCATGAGGCTTTGTACAAGAATTAGGTTCATCAGTCTCCATTGCTATCATCAAAATTGGGAGCAGGAATGACTGTAATATGCCGCTCCTCTTCGAAATTACCAACTTTGGTAAGGTCAACCATTTCCACCGTTGCTGATACATCTTTTTGCTGTAGTTGAGCTTTACTATTCAAAATTCGTCTTGGTCTAATGGTAGTAAAATTTGCTTTCCGGCTATGTTGCTGCTGTTTGGTTAAATTTGCTGCGGCGCCTCTTCTTCGAATTGCCGGAGGGGCAACTGTTGCAGGAATAGTGGCATTAAATATTTCTGGGGAGGATGCCACCGTGTTTTCCTTTTCCTGTTGCTCGATGCGTGCTTGTAGAATTTCGCGGATATTACTTCCTGAAAGAGTTAACAAGACATTATGAATCAATAAATCCAATTAATCAATTTCAATGCTGTACTTAGCAAGCAATATATGCTTGGTTATGTAATACTAATTAATTAAACCCCCACTCTGCCCCTTACCTAGAATCGGGAACTTCCGAGAGGAGACAAAATATTCATACAGTGCACAGCTTCCGATTTCTAATGGAAATGCCTTAACAGCAAAATCTTGTGGGTCCATGATGTCCGTTGCCCTTAATGCTGTGTTCATTAGTTGGACTATGCTTCCGATGTCTCCAACTGGACATATTTCCATGTTTGCTAGTTGCAGTTGGAATCCTGAAATACAAAGAGTATTCATTCTCATGTAGATATGTATATAAAAGTCAGAATACTAGACTATGTAGTCATTTACTCTGTATAAAAGTTGCACTACTGAAATTGCAAGGAAAATTTATAGATTCTTTTCTTTTAATTTGCTTACCTGGTTTGAAGAAAAACGAACTATAAACGGCATTGAGTAGCTTACAAGCAGTTTTTCTTGTTAAAATTGGCTGTAACTGCTCTGTAACACCTTCCATATTAAACAATACTCTAAACATGGATCGTTGATGGTGAAGTCTGGCCAGTTCCAAAATTGCCATACTCATCTTCCATGTCATTGCAACTGCATATTTCGCCTACAAAGTAGAAAAAATATGCGTGTAAGTAATTTTAATTGAATCAACTGAAAATTACATCAGTGGTAGAAGTAAGTTAACTAAGTTTGATGTGAAGTTATCCTGCGTGTCTTACCTGTGCGGCAAAAAATTCCAATGAGCTTGGAATAATCTCTGGGTGTGAACAAGTGTAGCAGAAACAAGTCAAAGAGTGGCGAAGAAAGGATGGAGCCTTCATCTCAAGATTTTTGATGTTAATATTTTCGCAATCCACTTTCAGGGAAGATAGATACTTCGTACTTCGATTCCTATAGTGAAAGGATGTGGTTTCAATGTTACCCAAGTGCCACTTCAAGTTAGATACGTTTTCCAGTCTCTAAAAATAACAAAAATAACTAGTGATGATTCATGATGCTGATGACCTGCAAATGACAGCCCATATACACTTTGAAAGATTTACTCTTACACTAATAGACAGCCCTGGAATTTTAATGTGGTTTTCCAAGAATTTCTTAGCGTCCGTGAATGGAGGTGCTTCCTCTTCCTCTTTATAGTCGCCGGACAAGAGAACTTTTGATATTGCGGCAATTCGGATTTGAGCCATATAAAAATTGCGTGCTGCAATGTCAGTTTCAATTAGCGGTATCAACATTGCAACCGATCTACAGAGTTATAGATTATATATTAGCTTCATTCATAAATATACGTAACTTGTTGCAACTTTATTTAACAGTCAGTCATGAACCAACCTGCTTACTACACCCAGTCGCTGATAAAAGTACACCGCATCTGTAGTAAGGCACTTGAGATCTCGAAGTTTCCCTGTCTCCCTTAAAAGTTTAACCGTTCTGGTGCTCAGTTCACCCATCGTGCCCAGCAGGTAATAGTTATGAAGCAAATCCGTCCAGCCTGGAGGTGAATATTACATAATTAACTTTACTATATAGTAAAGCAGTAATGTTTGTGAACCATAAATTATAGATACACAGCAAGATAGCTGCACTATAGGCTAACAACAGTGCAGCTATCTTGATACACAGTAAATAACAACCAACCTGAAGATAACGTATCATTTTTCCTTGACAGGCCCCCTAGCATCTTGTAGCCTTTGACAGCGAGTCCAGTTGGAGTCATTTTACACAACATTTCGGGAAGTCCAGGAGGAAATTTGAAGTTGTGGTTAAGAGACGCAGAGCGGTACAGCGACAGTGTATAATCAGCTTCCGCCATCAAATGATGCGTGGAATCAAAATTATCTTTTTCTGATAGAAATCGGTACACTTCCACCAGGTGATTGAGGCCCTCTTCATACTGAAATTAAATTGGAATCAATAATTTTAAACCTCACTAATGCATTCCATAGCTGAATATTACTGTTTTATAGGTTAAGTACATTTTTCATGTGGTAGCATGCCAATGCTTTGGCCAAATCCAAGCGGTAGTAAACTGCCTTATTATGCTTGATAAAATTTCCTTCCAGGGCACTCTTATTGACATTTTCCGCGTATTTCACACAGTCCAGATTTGTGGATGGTAAGATTTTCAGAACCTCCGAAGCAGCTAAAATTCAGAAAAAGTTTTTTTTTATTATTAAGTACCCGACATGGAATCTAAAAAATATCTATAAACATAATATTCTTTAGCATGATTTTCATTTACCAAGGACTACCAGTCCCTTCCGGTCATATAGTTTTGCAATTATAAATGTTGAGTACCAAGCTTTCACGGAATTGATTTTGTCTCCTAAAGCAGATAAGGCTAGGGTAACTAGACGCACTGTGATTTGAGCAAGTGCAGGGCAATGAGTATCACCTATATTTTTGAATATCTCCTGTAAACATATAAACATTACATAATGTAATTGAAAATTTTGTATTTTAATATTATTTGTGCTAGAGATTTAAAAACATTCATTTAAAATATTACCTCCATTTGAGCAAGTTGGTAAAAGCATTCTGTCGCTCGTATCAAATCCCCTGCCGTTTTCGCTTCATCTGCAATCGTAAGACTGGTAAACGCAGGCAACGCGTGTAACCCATCAACCTTACCCTTCAGCTTATCAGGATTCTCCAGAGAAATCTTGTCTTTCAATGCTTCCAACTGTCCTTCTGCTACACACTGATTCAGTTTCAAACAGCATAGCCCTTTCCATCCCATTACTATTGCTGACAAGTAAACTCGAACTGCTGCATCCCCTCCATCTGTACTTTCTTCTTTGCTGAGAAATTTTTCATCCAGATGTGAAATAGCTTCATAAAGACATTGCAGAGCGATATGTAGACTTCCTTCAGTACCGACCCACCAAAGACCAACCGCTTGACATACTAATCCTAGAACCATATCCGCTACACAAAAATTCAAGTCCGTCAACTGTTGACCAACGGTCATCATGGCTGGTACAATCGTCTGTCTTCCAGAGAAATATGCGTTCATTTCCAATCGTAAAACACGGGAAGCAAATTTATCGGAAACGGAATCAGGATCGTCTTCTTCCAGGTAATTAACAACCGTTTGACATTCGGCAGGATTACGAACGCAAATTTCCTTCTGAATTGCTTGCCAATGCACAGACCAGTCTAGCCAGGGAATTTGCTCGTAAGTGTCGTATGCTGTGGATTGATTTTTGACATACTGGGGAGCCATCAGCAGCAACTTCGATAGCCAGCGCAAGCCCTCGGTAAAGTTTTCTAGCTGTCGGTGACAATCAGCTAGAAGCAGACCGATTGATAAAATATTGACTTTCAGTTCCATCTCGCTTCCAGTTTTTCTAAACGCCTCATAGGCGTCGATTGATCGATAGCACCAGCTCATTGCCTCCTTATAATCCTTCCGTTTTTGATAGGCATATCCAATATTACAAGTATGGAAGGCTACAAACAATATTAATAAGCAATTATGTACACACTTTCAAAAATTCATAAAAAGAAAATTAAATGCTAATTCTGAAACGAACGTAATAAAAAACTGAAGGTTGTTATCAAGTCAAATAACTGCACATTAGTCAACTTACTAATCGTGTTGTATACTTCAGCAGATTTTGTTCGATCCAAATCCAGACGATTGGCTACCGTCATGAGGGTACTAAATGAAGTTTCGGTAACCTGCTGAAACTCTTTGTCGATTTCTGCATCCTTGTCCGAAATCCGATGAGAAGCAATTTTGAGAACATGAAACAACGCTGTTGATTGAACATCGACCTTCCTATTTTCGGTGACACCTTCCAACACATGCTTTCCACTTTTCATATTGTCTAATGCCACACAGGCATCCGCTGCCAACTGAATCTCTTTCAAAACTCTTACACTTTTTGAAAGAGGAAGCTGCTTAAATAACTTGGTATTTGACGAATTCTTGGAATTTGCTATTGCAAATCCGATACATTCAGAGAAAGCGTACATGAAGGAAAAGGCGTAGCCCGGATAATTTCTTTGAAAGTTGAGATCCAAAATCTGTTTTCGGGATTCACGAAATTGAGTGTATGATTGTACAGCCTCCTTTGTGAGGTTTGCGGAAGCTCCATTCATAAAAAAGATGCACATTTTGACATATGCTTCCAAAACGTTCTTCCAAACTTGAGTTAACTCCGTGTCAAAATAGACCTTTGCAACAGAGGTTATTGGTCGGGAAACTTTTAGGGCTCTTTCATAATCTCCAACTACTACAAGTTGCCGCGTTAGAACAAAAGTCATATTCAAAAAGCCGTGGAAATTGGAAACAGGCAAAGCTGATTTACTTTTCTTGATTTTTGATCCGTTGTTTGAGTCATCAAGCAAAATCTGGAAAAGTCAAAGAAAATTTGCTAATTCTGAATGTGAACCAACAACATTTGGTTTTGATTGAATTAAATTGCCGCTGTTATGTATAAATATTCATTATTTCACAACTATACCTGTTTGAGTATGTCCACGATTTTAAGAGACAAATTCATGAAGAAGTCAGCAATGGTTGCATTCAGATGTATTTCATTTTTCACCAGTAGAAAGCCAATTTGTGACAATTTATTGCTAATACTTTGGAACTGGTCCAATCCTAGGACGACCAACCAACGGACGGAAAGACTGGCATGTGCTAAGGAGTCCAACAACTCGAACTTTGCATGATGTTCTCTCATATAGTTCCAAATAAGAGCATAAAAGTTGGTACACACAGTTTTGAAACTGCTAGGGTCATTTTTTCGGACATAAAATGAAGTTTTTGAGACTTCTTGGAGAAGCTCTTCTATAATCTCCAACTTTACTTGTCCCTGTTAAAAAAAAATTCAACATAGCATTGTTTTGTTACTCATACCTCCAAACTAGTCAAAGTCTCAAAATCCACCAATGGATACAAACTTTCGAAGAATGGCAAATCTAGTACTGAAATACAGCTGTGTGTACCTGTTGGACAAAGAACTTGAAAGTTGCTGCAAACAGTTTCAAGCGATCCGCGTAATTGGCAGTATCCTGTGATTGTCGAATGAACACCCGAACCAATACCTCGTACACTTTTCCTAAGGCCAGTACTTCTTCCTTACTATGACGCACATCCTTCTCAACACATCTATTCCAAAATGTGGCACCAACAAGGAGATCCCAATCCGACGAAGGTTCCTCATCTCCACTACCCCATTTCTGAAGCAAAATATCAATATTTTCAAAATCAGTGATCAAATCATAAGCGTGTCAAATTGTAAATTGATACATGAGCAACGTCCAAAGAAATAATATTTGAATTTTAAATATGTACCTCGAGATCTTCCAGCACTTGATCGCTGCTCCCATCTCTAACGGCACATATGACAGCCGTCAACCGACTTTTATTGCTCTTGCTTCTGCCATCCCCACTCATACCGAAGTATTTCTCGGACCCTTGTCCTCTTGGCCAATAACTGATAACACTAAAAAGGTCGTCCTTCTCCTCCCTGTCACAATGCCTGTGAATACTCTCAATACTTTGACTGTCACTACTACTATACTGTCAGCTATTCCCTAACCTGCACCTGCAAAAATAAATTGTACACAAATTGACTGAAATTAACAATCCTTTACCAATAAATCCTAATCGTATCATACATTAGGTAAATCTAATTCATTATTAAAACTTACCATGTCATAACTCTTGAAACCAAGTTAAACACCATTCAGCAATCCCATGCTCCGAAAATCTATTCGTTTCGTATTTCACCGATTTTGGAACTAAACAAGCTCTGTAAAATACAAGAAGATAGAAATCATTACATTTAGCAAATTCCAAATATTTACAAGTTAGTTTGTTAGTACTTCACCATTCAATATTCACAAACAAACAAAATACAAAAACAAAACCCTGCCATGAAAAATAATTTATTCTCTCCGAAATGCTCTCATCATATTGTAAAAGGTACATTACTTTTTAGCTATTTAAAAATTAATTAATTTTAAATAGTACAATAATTTTTACTAACCATTTGACACTTCCAGTTAACACTAACACGACCAGCATAACCAAAAAAAACCCAGCCCCAAGCTGTCTGTTAGAGAAAAGAAATGAAAGACAGGCTGCTATTGTTCTCTGCTTTCTGTCACTTTTCTCGTGTCTTTTGTGGTCATTTCGATCCGATCCAAATGCCCAATTGCCCAACTGCACTGGACAAAAATATAAACAACGAACCAGCACAAAAGTGGACTCGTCAACAACACTCAAACTCAATGGTCTTTCTCCCGAATCC
>JAQGAI010003590.1:0-10545 GCA_034696905.1 Lepidocyrtus violaceus
AAATTTCATCCAGGTTCTTCTTCATCCTCCTAATCTACCCGGGCCTACAAACGGCCTTGGTGGCTTCCACAATCGGCGGGGACCCCAAGAACATGAGCCTGGCCGTTGTCAACTCGGAGTTACCGGATTGGAGGGAGGAGTGCCATGCCATTGGGAGGGCGGAGCCGATGTGCGATGCGAAGCTTTACAGCTGCAATTTTCTGAATACGTTGGAAAATGGACATATCAAGCTGGTATGTCGGCTAATCCAGTTGCAATTATAAATATTTAATTATTCAAAAAATTTTAACGCTGAAGTTGTTTGTGTAGGTTCAATTTCCAACGGAGGAGGCCGCCTTGGAGGAAACCCACTTGGGCTATCACTACGGGATTCTGACGATTCCGGAGAACTACACCCAGAATCTAATCGATCGGGCGGTGCTCGGCAATTTTGCAACGAATGAGACGTTAGATGGGACAACGATACGTACCCGTCTGGACTATTCCAGTAATTACCTTTCATAAAACTAATTATTGAGAGATATTAGCAAATGATTCGAATTCTTGTCCTTATGATGTTTTTTTAAATTTTAAATTGCATTATTGTAGATTATGTGGCCAGTTTACTAATCACCCGACAGTTGTACTCATCCCTGGAAAGCTACGCGATGGAATTGGGAGGAAATTGTGGGAAGTCGCCCAAAGAGTTTGAGATACCCCTTCAGGTAAATATTATTACAATGTAATTTTTTATGGCAATTAGGATATTAAAAATTTATCAGATTTTTTTTTAAATTAAATATTTTTCTTGCGTACTTATAATACATTTTAGTATAAACCAGTATACGGGAGACTGGATTCCAAATATACGGAATACGTCGTTCCTGGTGCACTTGTGATGTAAGTGGAGCTACAACTAAATAGTATTTTAGTACCTGATTTATATTGAAGATTTGATCTTATTTTTTTTATTTTATTAAAACTCAGAATTCTATTCCTGATCCCACTCTCATCTTGTGGGCTCTCCTTTGTTGCAGGTAAAGCAAAATATTTTACTTTAGAAAATTGAGATTTCACTTTCAACTTTTTTTAAAGATTTTTGTCCAAGTGCCAACTGAAACGAGCGTAATTTACTTTTCTCATTCCAGACAAGCGTCAGGGAACCATGGACAGATCAAGGGCAGCAGGTACCTAACTTTTTTTGGGGAGAGGTTGCAAATTTTTTCTGCGTGTATAGTGCATTTTGCAATAATAATGGCTTAATTACTTGTTGGTGACGTGTTCGTGATATATGTCCACTTAACCATTCGCAACATTCATCCCAACCAGTCCACAAAGTTGTTTACTATTCTGATTCTAATTGACTCTAAATGGGATTCCATTCCAGGTGTGACAACGTTTGAACTAATGGTCGCCTTCTTTGTGACGGATGGGCTGGCCATTATCATCCAGACTGTGATAAGCACTGCTATCATCGTCCACGGCTTTGACTTCTCCATAGAGGGCTCGTACATGTTGTATGGAGTGCTGTGCTACTTGACCGGTCTGTGTGGACAGTCTTGGGGTAAGTAGAAGCTTTAGTTGCTTTATTCTCGCATTCATCCCAAACTATCTTAATTAGCTTAACATGAAATGTTTATGTTATTTCATATTCCATGTAGGATTTGTACTGGGAATCCTGTGCCCAGATGAATGGACGCTTTTACTGACGGGATTTTCCTTACATTTTCCCTTACTCATCCAAGGAGGTAAAAAGCCATATCCTAATTCGCAAAAGTTGAGAAAAAAATGTGCAAAATTATTTTACAAAAAATAAAAATGAATAAATTTTTATCTATTTTTTAAGGAATCATCTGGCCACTGGAAGGGGTCTCCCCCATCGCCAAGTATTTGAGTCATTGCCTACCAGTAACCGCATCCCTTCACTCCATGCGCTCCATAATTTCCCGGGGAGTGGGCCTCGAGAATATTCACGTTTGGCCGGGGTTTGTCATCCTCTCCATTTGGGTGATTCTGGCGTGGTGTGTAGCGATTGTTAAATATAGGTCATTACGTAAATAAGTAGCTTTTGTTTCTGAAGGGCAATACCAATAATTTGTTTTACAAAAAAGTATGTACAGAGCAACACTATACAATTTACGAGTATGTATTTAGCTAATTATAAATTTAACTATATAGCACAATTATGTAAACGAAAATAATAAATCCATTTTTGTAATGATTAAAATTTTCATCAAAGAAAGTCAGAAACCGTTTGGAGTAGCCAGGCATAGACTGATCCAAAAAAAATCGTGTTCTACTCCCGTTAATAAACACATCCTTTCCCTTCCACACCATCGACCATTCTTGTGGAGTTCAACGTGACGAAATGGATCATATATTCGTTGTGCCAAATTGTACATGGCCGGTCTAGCGGTAAGTTCCGGCGCCCTAACTTTGACAATGTTTAACCAGAGTGCAATATTTAATCCAGGTCAATTTGTAATTTGTATCAACATCCACAAATCGTACGCAGTAAATTATGATTGGCTACTTTCGGTAAACTTAACTGATCTTTTGACTCACATTCAATGCCCGCTACCATTTTGCATTTTCAAGTATAGATTCCTCAGCTCATTTTCTTTCCCACTATACTCCTCTCGATTGGCTTCACTGATGACTCCTGCTCCAAACAGTACCTCTTCGTAATGAATGAAATGAACCTGCGTGTATATGCTTCAATCCAAGGAGAATCCATGATGGCCCCGGTTCAGTTTACGAAAATTGATAATGAACTATCCAAATTTTGATGGTGGATGGTTGAATTTATTTAAATGTTCAGCCATATAGGTACATACATAAAATGAAGGAAAAAAGCAATCCAACTAGCAGATTTTATTTTATTTTAAGAAAATCATCCTTTTTAATTCGTATCAACCCTTCCAGTAAACATATTAACAGCGTCCAAAACCTCCTCTGGCTTATCAGTAGTGGAACCATGGCCAGCATTCCTGATCACAACCATCGTAGCATTCCCAACGGATACCCTGTAGCCAGCCAGCTTCCCATTCACCCTCCAAATCGACCTACTTCCTTCCACCAAATCCCTTCCGCCTGGCCATGATAAAGTTTTGAGCATTTCCTGTACACCCAAATGAGTTGTGGATCCATCCATGTTTCCCACGTATATCAGGAACTTGTAGCCAGCTTCTAGCAAGATGTCCAGCTGTGGCTTGGCTGAGCGCATGAAGTTAGGATGCATACGGGACTGTTGGGCCGGATTGATGAATTTGAAGTCCAACGGCCCCACGTGAAGGGCCTTCCGGGTGGAGTTGGCTATGGCGAATTCCGTCATATTGATGAAAGTTATACCGTCCCGTAGGATGTTTTGCAATGTGGCGTAGCCGGTCAGGGCGGGCGCGTTCACTTGAGAAGTTTGGATGGAGAGCTGGATGAAAATGAGACATCCAAATTTACAAAATTAATGACATCATTTAATTAATTAAGTAATTTGAGTATAATCTTTTATACCATAAATGCCTCCAAATATTTGTCCTCGTCAATCAAACTTCGAATTTTTGTTTCATTCGCGATGATCTCATCCCTGGAGCCTTCATTGATTAGCCCTGCGTTAAACAAGTATGTTCCGTAGTGGGACTGGGTGTATGGGTCGATCCACGGGGAGTCCACGATCACCCCAGTCAAATTAATAAATCGGATGGGATTTTCCAGATTTTTCTGGTGGACGTAGGCAGCGGCTTGGATTGCGTAGGTGGCACCATAAGAAACCCCAGCGTTGTAGAATGGATTGCGCTGGAGGTGGGGGAAGAGGGCTATGAATTGGGAGAGGAATTCGTGGATGTCTTTGGCTGCCTCTTCGCCCGAGGTTATGTAGCCATTTTCGTTTCCGGTGTGGCTGTAGCCTAATAAAGAAAAATGCAAAATAAAATGAAAATAAATTTGAGTGCATTTCTTATCAATCATAGAGCTTATCAGAACTAGATAGGACCGTACCAACTTCAACAGGATTGTCAATGTAAATCATGTGGTACTTTTTATGCCATGAAAAGGGGTTCAAGGTGTAGTTGACACCGTTGGCGCCACCAATAAATGGCCCATTTTGTCCGAAAAGGGAGAAAAAGGCTGAGATGCCGGGACCTCCATCATTCCATAGAATGACAGGGAAGTCATTGTCGTGGTAGTTGTTTTCATCGTCATAACTTTCCTGCGTAGTGGAATAATGATAAGGATTATGTTCATTTAAGTGCAGATGGAATGGTAAGTAAAAAATTGAATTTAATCAAAATTTTTAAAGAGTTTTCATACCTCGGCAGAAAAAAACCAAAAGAATATGTTGGAGTTGTACTCTTCATTCACTGTGATGAAGCCACTGTAGCTTATCAATGGGAAGAACTCCTGTACAAGGGCTGCTTCCTGTGCCCTCGAATGTTCGCCCTCTTTTATAAGAGGGGTTAGAAAGAGGGGCTCGCCCGCGTCATCTTGTGCCTGAACTCCAGCATTGTTACCAATGCAGCATGATAAAAAGATGGCAATAAAGATGGAGAGTAGAGATAGCGAATTCACTTTGCAGGCTTGGGGCATCGTGAGACAAAAAAATTTGTTCTTCTTTATTTTTAGACTTGCAAACAGTCAAGCGAACTACGAAAGACTGAACCGTATTTCGAAACATATTTTACATCAAACATTTGTTGTCATTTGTCATTCGCCAATGTCAAGAAGATCCAGCTAAATGGTTGTCCTCATCGATCAGTTTTGTCCTTTTGAAATTTCAAGGTCGTGTCTACCGGTAACATCTTTCGTTTGTTGGAACCTAATTCAAAAAAGTCATTATCCGCTGAAGTGTTAGTTTTTTTCCTTCTCTACCATTATCATATTCTTCCACACTTTTCTATTATTAGCAATTATACTAAAAAAAGCTGTTCCTTCACAAAAGAATTCAAATGGTACTGACTAAAGCAGCATCTCAAATCCCACATTCCTTCAACAAAGCAAATACTTATGCTTGTAAACAAATCAATTAAATATGTAAATTCCCTTTTTTTATTGCCTTTTAAAAGTTAAGAGCTGAATACAAGATGTAATTATTACGTAATTGGATGTAAGTTGATGTTCATCTCCTTTTTCATCTCAAGTTTTAACAACATTCCAGAACACGTATTAATGATCTTCATCTTCACCAGCCAGCCAAGCTATAAAAATGTTACACCGATTTTCCTGTCCATATGAAATCATTCAACCAACCCAAGCTATTAATTGGTTGGCGGTTATGTAACAACCATGATTATTTTTTTGGTTTGATTAGGTTTAATTATAATTAAATTCCCAGCCTAACCTCACTGAAAAAGCCAAACATGGTGAAGAGTTGTTGAATATTATGGATACATTACAAGGAGTGTAATCATATCGCATCATCCAGGTAATTGTTCATTTTTTTTACAAACTCATGATCTTGCCCATTCAAACCATCTTGATTGTAAATATCTACATTAGCTTAATAATTAGATGTGTGAGAAGACAAGAGAAGTTCCAAGAGTAAACAATAATGACTTTGAATATTTTTACTTGAATATCCCCCACTTCACCTCAACTGAATTTTTTTTACCTCTTCTGTAAACACGTGTTTTGTGGCCATAAAATAAATGTGATGAATGAGATAATGGGATATAAAAAAAAGTAATTCACCATCTTCAGCAATTTTAATAGATAATTTTATTAAGTACTATGCATGAGCCAAGTGCATAATCATCAAAGTCCATAAATCTAGACTTTGACATGAAGGCAAACAGATTGCACCCCGTTTCAAGGAGTTTCAAGAGTGACTGTCAGTTCAAGAGTCAATCTTGTCCTGCCATCCAAGTTGGTTCTCAAAGATGCGATGAACTTGATTGCAGAAAAACCCTGATTAAATTGCTGAAGCAAGGAGAAATGCAGGATGCAAAGTCTCCAGTCATTTGTCTTCTTACCGACATGGACATACTGACAATAAGTCAGATCCTGCTGTATGCAGCGTGTTTAATAATGTGAAATTCATTCATGTAATTCCAAAGTTATCTTTTTTATTATCTGGAAATTACCTGTCCTCAGTCCTCATTCTTGTCTGTACTGTTTTGACATGTAATCCTACACCTAAGTCGTTTGCCTTCCTCTTCCCTTCGACTTGTTCATTCTTCTCTCATGTAAACGAACGAGCTGGAGGGCTATCTTGACTTGAGTCGTTCGTGGTCGGTATAATTACTAATTAGATTAGTTCGGAAAAAAATAATGCAAATAAATTATGAAGCTAAATAATCTTATCCACATTATTTGAATCACATGACATCAACCAACCCCTACGGAAGGGAACAGCCATTTTTATAATCTTATCTTAAGAGGACTTGATAAGCCCGTATGTTAATGATATGGCTTGTAGCAACCTGTTTATGTACTGTCGTTGGTGTTATTACGTAATAATAAAGATAAGAAGAATTATCTGTTTATCACTTTAAATGAAATCATGACTGTGCATAACACTGTTAATGTAAATCCGCTTGTTTCATTCTAATCTTGGGTTTTTGAACTATGATTGTGATCTTTCATTCATCAAAAATAGTTTCGCATTATTACCTAAACTAGAGCAACGAGACCTACAAAACAATGCAGTAAAATATCCTTTGTGAAGAGGTTGACCCTGGCACTTTACTTTAAGGCTCCTTGTGATAGATACCATTTTATTGTTATGTTTTACACACATCATGAGTGACGCGTTCGTAACATCTTCCTCCATGTTTAATAGTTGGTATGAACATGTTCATAAAATATCATAAAAATACAATATCTCATATATGTAGTTAAAGGTTCATTCGTTACAGTTTCAGCCATTTAACTAGGGACAAGGTGACTGGCACGAGACGTCAAAAAATACTGCAAAACGCTGTTCAGTCTTTGTTGACTTTTTCTCAAAACGTTTTCCTTTGCCTAAGCTGCATAAGCTTTAGCTAGTTTCGATTATGGCTTGTCCAAAGGGATGAGAAAATTCTGCAAAAAAGTTCCCAGGAGCTCATGGCAAAGTTTGTTGTTATCATGTTTTATGAATAGTTTAGCGGAGGGATTTCATTGTTCAAATTAAAAATGCACACAATGTCCATTTTCTTACTAATAGAAATGAAATGAATGACCATTATTTTCATCGTTGTTATTATTGAGGAGAGGAACCTTGTGCATTTTTTTTTAAAGTTGAAGAAGGGTTAAATACTAAATGCACTTGCATATAAGTAGGTATACCTATATAATCTACTGTGCACCATATAATCTTGCATGCTTCGTTAACTCCAAAAGGCGTTTTCAACACGACCACAAAAAAATTAACAGGAAAACGATGGACAAATCTAGTAAAATTTAAAATCGATAGTTCATCATGTAAACCTCAATTTTTGCCCTAGTATTGATTTATCGGCAATAGCCCCAATTAACCTGTAGGAGCTGAAAGATTGCCAATCGGTAAAACATATACGAACGGAGTCTATCTCATTATAATATACAAGATTCTATTCATATTTGACAAATTATCTAGCACCACAACTTAAGTATTTGCGTTCCTTTTTGTTTCGAAAACAATTAAGTTTTTATATCCTTAATGTATTTTTTTTTAAATCGAAGGACTACTCACAAAAGACGATCCCCGTTTCTTCCTCCAAGATAAAACTGAGATTTGAAAATAACAATTTCCCATCCCATCGTTGATAGTTTGACTCTTCATAATTTCATGCATATTTATTCATGCATTCTTATTTCTTACCTAGATGATATCTGCTGGCGTTGTTGACGATTCAAAGGATGATATGATGATGATGATGGTTTGTGATATGAAATGAGTCTTACTAATTGCCCATACACAATCAGTCCCCCATATTATACCTTTTTTAAATTACCCCTCCATATAAATAAAACATCATTCTGTGTGAGTTTTTCAAATACAAGTCACTTCCATCCTATTTGCCAATTTTTTTATATTCCCTTCGTCCACTACGGCTTCCTATTCCCAAGCTTGGTTGTGGGAATCACAGCAGAACCAAGTGCAGCATAATGTAATGCATGGATACTTTTTGAAACTGCCAAGATATAATATGACGAAGATATGAAGATGAGACATCCACATCCATACAAACAATGAGCTGAATGCCAACATTTTTTACGCTTCCTTTATCGTTGGAAAAATTTAAATTTGCTTATTTTTTGCTCCTCATTTCTTTACAAGCCCAGTTGAATTATTTTTTTTTCATGAGATTATTAATTTTTTTGCTTCGAAAAATTTTACTTTTTAATGGGTAGGTCTCAAATTAAATTAATTTTTGAGACTGCCATTTATCCATAAAAAATAACTTTACCCAAAATTAAATTATGTTTTTTTTGCCACCTTCAAAATTCCAGCTCAGCTCACACAACCAAACTGAAACTGAACAATGGACATTTGCACTTGAATATTTAAGCCTTTCTTTGTAAAGCTGAATGCTATTTTGAAACGTCTTCCCTTTAAAATGGAAAACATGAAGGCGTGGGTACACTTTCATCTCATATCAGACATGTTTTTGTTTTGCTGATCCCATCATCACAAAAAAAAATACTTTTTTACTTTTTTTATGGGGATGCCTAATTGTTTTGGAAAATTTCTTTCAATGAGTTTGTTTGTAGATTTTGAAAACTGACAAGGAATAGGAACGGTCGTGCGGCATTGTTTTTTGCTAAACATTTTCCATTCACCATTCCATTCCTACCGTTCCTTACCATGTTTCATTTTTTTGCTCATTTGTATCATCTTCATCTTCATCCCTTCCATCAAGTTTTGTTGGAGCAGCCCAACCCCTTCTTGAAACATCATCATCATCATCAACAACGACTTGCCTGATTCAGAGTACCCCTTTTTTGCACGCCATTTGCCATGTGCCTATGGGAATTGGAATCAGCGCCGCAGCGTATTGTTGTATATGCTTCTGGTAAGAATACAGAAATGCAATTGAAACGGCACATTATGTTCATGCGAAGGTTCCCAGTGGGAATCACTTCGACTTCGACTTGAAGGAAGATGCCCTTGCTCTTTTCCTTTTTGTATAAAACTGCTTGGAATCCTTGTTTAATACGGATTAGTTTTAATGACAGGTTTAGCCAAGCAGCTCCTCCTTGATTTAATAATGGTTATATGTAGAAGTGTTACCTTTCTTTATACGCTGCTACTTTCCTCAATAAATGTGGCATGAGCTTCCAGCATTTATTACTGTTATTATTAGCCTAAGTATAGTATAGTGGAATAATAGGGATGGCCTGGGAAGCGAGATCACTGCTTGAATGTTTCCCTTCCATTGTTCAGTAACTCTTGGAGTGTTGGTTAAGGCGGATGAAAAAGTTTAGTTGTGCTACTCTCCTGAAACCTGGATAGAGAAATATTTTTTTAAAAATTGGAGGAACAATCGTGGCATCATCATGAGGAGCCACATCACGGTAAGTAAATCAATCTAATTAATTAATCTGTACTTATTTAAGTTTTTGTGTGGAGTTTTTTAAAAGAGAAGTGCCTAAAATCGAAATGGATTCGTTGAATCCTAAATTTTTGCAGTGGTGTCTTGTGCTGGCCTTAAATGTGCTCGTAACGGGGTCCAAGGCTCCCCGTCAAATCGTCTACCAAATCCGACCAGCCCCTTTATCAGCTTATACTAGTCACGATGGAGCATTCCTGCTGGAGCATGGGGTGACGGAGTTTGAATTCCCAACTTTCGGACTGAAAACGAATCCAGCTGCCCAAGAAACCAGGATGGTCAAAGCTATTGCTCCTCCTCCTCCTCAACAACAAGCTTCACCCATTCCTGTTGTGACCTCGTTGACCAGTGCGAGCAATGACTCGGCAGATGTTGACTCTTCCTTGGGAGGGTCATCTTCATCGGCGGGCTTGTCGGATGAGAACTACAGTGCGGCTGTGACAAGGGAGGAGATCAGCGAAGTGCCCAGGTTTGGCACGGGCCAAGTGAGACAGCAATATTTGCAATTGCAGCCGGAACAGATTCAGCAAATATTTCAGCAAATTCAGCCCCAGCTTATTCAACAATCCCAACAGCAAGAGCAGGAGGAGCAGGCGCAAGCCTCCCAAAGGAGTGTGGATGTGGGGCCGAGATACGAGTACAAGTCTATTGAAGACCCCAATAGCAATGGCAATTCGGAGGATATCAAGGCAGCCCAGACGGAAGGGATTACGGAGGAGAAGCTCCAGCCAGCTTATTCCGAAAGGAGGGAGAAGAGAAGGAGGAAGGATAAGGGTCAGCAGGAGCAGCCTCAGGGGGATGCGTCATACGCATTTGGATATGAAACTGATGAGGCGGCTCGGCACGAAGTGGCTGATCCGGATGGAAATGTGAGTGAAAAAAATTTAAATATAAATTGAGCATGAAAAGCAAGAAATGAGTTTTGGTTAATGCAAAAATATTTGCAATTTTATTTTTTCATTTCCAAGGTCAAAGGCTGGTACACCTACGTCGATGACGAGGGAACCGTCCGAAAAATAATCTACACCGCAGGTGCCGGAAAGGGCTTCGTAATCCTGGG
>JAQGAI010003591.1:0-10543 GCA_034696905.1 Lepidocyrtus violaceus
CGAAAAAAATAAACTTTAAAAGTTATTGATTAGTGACAGAACCAATGACTGCTAATGAGTTAAATGATAAATGAGTTGTAAAGTTTTTGAAAAAGATTTAGTACGACGCAGACTAAAGCTCAATGTTAAAGTTTTCCAGATTTCATTATTTAAGCACTACTTTCATGCGTGCAAAAAAAAATCCGCCAACAACCATAAAAATATTGAATTCCCAGGAAAAAATGATAATAATCAACATTTAACGGTGGACATATATGTGTATTCCTTTATTGTGCAGTTCACACATGCTACATGTACAATGTTTTTTTAGAA
The DNA here is from genome assembly GCA_034696905.1 of Lepidocyrtus violaceus. Classification (NCBI taxonomy): domain Eukaryota; kingdom Metazoa; phylum Arthropoda; class Collembola; order Entomobryomorpha; family Entomobryidae; genus Lepidocyrtus; species Lepidocyrtus violaceus. Next base: position 313 of record JAQGAI010003591.1, read on the forward strand.
TGATGACGATGGAATGAAAATACTAATAGAAATTCATATTATCGTGACTACGTCAAGCCATCTTACGCACTCCTCTCAAGATCAATCCTTTTATGTCTGCCAATGACAACTGCTGATTTTCAACCTGTCAGCAAAATCATAATCAAAAGGCTTTCATATTTGTATGGATTTGCAAGCAAAGTTCGACAGTTACGAAATTGAAATATTTTTATTTTGTTGAAACATCACGAGTCATAAGAAAGATGAACTGTGGTGGTAGTGGCATGGGAGAGACGAATTACTGAAACCTCTCTTCTCTTGAGAATGGCTTTTGAATTTTGAACCAGCTTAGCCCTGACAGTTCCCCTTCGTTCCATGTCATCCTAGTAAATCATATCACGAAACTCTGGAAGTTTTATATCCAAACAATACTAAACGGTATCAAAAATACAGGGTAGCTGATCCGCACTTCGATTTTCGTTTCGACGATGGATTGACAAATTGTCATCATACAAATTTTGAATTGAATTTTTCTCCCAAGCTTTCCTTGAGCTTATTTCTACAGAAATGCATAATGCATAGGTACTTTATTTTGGCTGTCAAAAGAGGACAACATATGAATGACATGCTACATTGGATCCAATTCATTGAAAGACGATGCTAATGATAAATCCGAAAAACGAATGCAATGGCTGGAAAATTGAAAAAGTATCAGTCTTTCTATCACTTTGGGCAACCTAACCAATCTATAAATGTATATCTTTCTTTGCCGAAATTTAACAAATGCTAAATCAAAATCGATGATCCTTTAAAAATTGTCCGTTAACTTTTCAGGCTATGGATTACAGTCCGGTTGTTCAACTTATTTTCATTAGCACTGTTTTCATCCACTTTTTACATGGGATGAGCAGGGCAGTAAATCTTGTTTTCACTGATTAAAAATTAAACAACAGATGTTGGATTTCTATAGGGCTAGCAAGACCACAGGTAAAACCACTGCCATTTCGTTACCCACCCTTCGGCTCTCATGTAAAAATACTTACATGAACTAAATTTCACGCACTTTTTGAACTGTCAGGTGCAGGCATTCGAGTATTCATAAATATCCTTTGTTGGTTTATTGGCGCATACATGTTATTGCATGTCATCATGCATCAATGCAACCTACATACCTACCTTCGTCTGCAAACAACAAACTTGTGATCTTTTGGCTTCGGATCGCTGACTTGTTCGGCATACCTATTTTGTGGGGATGAAATAATGAAAAACTTTCGAATAAATAGCGGTAGCCATTTCAACGTGCTTGCAAACTAGTTGTCATTCTCAGTGAGCAGTCATAATTTTATAGACAAATAATAATTATAATCATATTATTCTTGTCACTGCGTCAGACCCAAAAGATCAGATGATGCCAATCACGTTTTTTTGCTAACGAAAGATCTTTTGATATGCACGAATGGAGATTTGAAAACAAATGAAAAATATGAATTTATTTACATATATTAACCTTCTGAAAATAAAGAAAGAGTACTTTAATTCGTAACGAATTTAAAATACATAATTGGTGTCGTAGAATGAGACACGATATGAAAATGTTGGCAGAAGCATAAACAACAGGGCTGTATGATCATGATATGATTATGACTATTTATGCCAAGATTGATGCAATCCAACACTATTTCTTTCTGATAAGCTTTTATTATTACTATTATTAAATATTACAATTGCACATGAGTACTCTAGAAACACTTACATTTTCAAATCCTCTTTGGTATTCTTTGCACGAGCAGAAGTGGCAGTAGCTGGGTTTCATAATTAAGCATTAACCTTATCTTCATACGTCATATTAATATTTCTAATTACGGTGATTGTCATAAAATTCCACTCATCATGGGCTGCGTCATGAGCGAAGGATTTTTGAATAATACTTGGAATTGCTGCTAGAAGCCAACTTTTTAACCGCTTTTGTTAATGTCACTAACTTGTTTGCTCAGCCAGACATTCATAATATGTAACTAGAATTGAAAGTTTTATTTTTAATGTGTACTATTTTTTTCAAATGATCAATTCATGCATGTCACATACATTTGCATTACAATGAAGAAAAACAAAAACTATGTCCACTTTAAAAAAAAGGGGAGACTTTGCTTTGTTGCTGACTTTTGAAGAGATGAATGAATATGGATGTCATCTTTTCTTCTGTTTCGTTGATTGTGAGCTGTCTACATTTGTAAGCACGTCAGATTAAAAAAGTTTTAAAAAAAAATGAATGACAAATAATTATACAGCCAAATCTTCATCTCGCCAAAATGGATCAATGTCAATCATTACAACATAGGCACTCCACAATAACTCATTTGAACTGTTTTTGTTCGGTAAGAGCTGCCAAACAAAACATTTTTGTATCACGAAGCTTTAGGAGCACAAAAGAAAAGCGAAACACTTCATGTTTAATTTGTACCTTCACTTTTATATGGATATAGACAGATTTAGAAAAAGCGCTAATAGAATTGTGGTGACTTTCCCACTACCTAATCTAGAAAATGATGAAATAGATTACAATCAATTACCAAAGTGTACCTACACGATTTTGATGAATGGTGGGGGTGGTGGAAGGTAAAAAGAATGAAAACATGATTTTGAAATGTTTATTTTTTTACCCTGAACTGAACATGCAAGAGAATTTATATGTTCCTGTGCTCATGTATGTTCATGTTGTTACAATAATTAACTGCCCAATGCGTAGGTTGTATTGTAGCTTGTAACAAATTTATGACAGGAAAATTGCATCAGTAATTACAGGAATAATATCGGCTGCTGTTAGAGCCAGTCAGGACTTTACTACTGATAATGGGATGAATCCGTAGGTAACCCAATCTCGGGTGTGTGGAGGCGGATGGAAACTAACAAGAAACAATATTTCATGTTAGGGGCATGTATGGAAGGGACTCTTGAATGGGATTTAAATTTGGTAATTTCGTTGTTGTGCAAAATGAAGCCATGAAAGGAAAAAGAGCCATAAGTTAATGGTGTTGATGTTGATGAGTCTCAAATGAAGTGTAATCACATAATCTCATCTTGGACATCCTGCCGAGTTCTTTGCCCTATGCATTAAACAAAAAGCTTGCAAGGATGTTTACGCTGACGACGAGGGTTTAGCTTTTAACATGTTAAAGTTATGCGGATGACATAACACGTGTGAATTCAAGTAGGTAATATATTTTCCTTTAAAGATTTTAGAATGTCTTTACCATCTTAATAAAAAGAATGACGAATCTTTCCCCCATTTTTTTAAAAAGGTTTTTTTAAACACTTTTATTTTAACAATCCCAGATTCGAATTTTTAACTGTTATCGTGTACGTGCCAATTAAAGCCGCACAAATTAGTTACAAATCACCGATTGGACATCATGGCATCCCTATTTTAAACATGTTCTTTAAATTTCAAAAAAACGCCTACTGAACTCTACAATCTACAAAGCCTTTCATTCACTGGTAAAATGTTTGGTTATCCCAGCGGTAGCGTCATTATCAATGCAAGTTCCCTTTCATAACTAGATTTTTATACAAACTGACAATTCTGGTTTCAAAATCAAAAAATTCCATCCTGGTCCCATTCAACTGTGATAGATCTAAACCACCCAGGTTTTACAGAGAATGGTGTTAAGTGCTGAAAACTTTACATATTACATAACCGTTTTATCATCTTATCATGTGTCTTGCGTGAAAATTAAGAAAATGATTTTTTGCTTTAATGGGTGCTTTTTTTGCATTTACTGATGAGGTAGAAAAATTACATTTAAGTGGTTTTTGTATACTGGCAGACATACTGCTATTGTGATAATATCTTTGCCTGCTTATTAGATAAATTAAGTATTAAATTGTATACATAATTGGATAAAATATACCATTATCATAACGGCTTATTAACCATCATCACACGCACTACAGGATTATCTAAAATCTAAACTGATGTGCTGATGAGCCAAAACTAGAACCTACCTACCTACATACCTAAGCATGGTATGCGTACTTTTCCATATTTCTGAAAATTTTAAGCATATATTTACGCATTTTTTACATTGCTACATTGTTTAGCGGAATTATTCATTGATAATACATGTTACATATCATTGTACCAATTATGAAACAAGTTTAACAGTACAGAAGATGGATGTATCCAAATAGTATTAAGTTACGAGAAGGCCGAAAAAAGGAGCTATGCCACCAACAAGCCTCCACGTGCACCACCAGCACATAATGAAATGGCACAATGTTTAATCTATCTCTGTGTAACTTCCTGTATCGCAACCGCAAGTTTAAAAATGTCGACTCACTCCACTCACACACATGCTCGAAATCCCTATCTAGTTTACTCTTCCGTTTCATCTTATCAAGAAGAAATTCCAAGAGAAATATGACAACGATAATTACTTACTATGATACATATAATGTAATGTAATACGCAATACGATGCGGTAGTTCATTTTTATCTTGAAAAGGCAGAAATATGAAAGATTGGATCGGACAGGTTGACTAGCACATCCTAACATTCCATCCAGGCTTAAAAAATGGTTGGTGAGTTGAAGATCACATGAAATTACGTTAGAGAAGAGCGGAATTAGTTTTTTCACTGTACAAGAACAGACGGTTCATTAATAATTTCATTAATAATCAGTTGTCAGGGAAGAAGGAGTGGAGTATCATAGCTAGCTACTTTAGCAACATTCTTATTCTTATTAGAGTTGACAGTGATATTGATGTGGTTATGCATTTCATTCTTGAGTCACTGCCCTGGACTTTAGTTAGGTAGCTGTTTAGCACGAAGCGTGAAATGAATCGTGACATTTAAAGAGCTCTCGATGTTACACATCAACATTAACATTAAGAATTCACAGCTATTTGTGATGATGATGAATATTCACAAACCACCTGTGTCGTCACATAATTTTACGGAAATGATATATATCACTACTTATGGAGACAGCGATTTAAGTAAATGGAGAATAAGATAACGTACTCAATGATGTGGTCTGGTATCTGGTCTGGTCTCAGGAAACTAACGAGAAGACATGGAGGTGTGTGAATGTAAATCCGTGATGGTTTAGCATATACGGGAATTCCTCTTGTTACAGGATGTTTAGCTCTAGAAGGAACAAACCAGTAAATCAAATGACACCCATTCACCGTACCTCTTCCTCTGTTTATATGACAGGCATAATGTTGCATGAAAGTTTATTCTGAATTTCATTATTTCCCTTCTTATCATAATACGTTGACTGGGGCCTGACATTTTCTTACGTCTCTGGCACTAATACATTTATATCCCATAATAAATGTGCTTTGGTTGACGGATCCTGTTGGGGAGGAGAGAGGGAAGCCAAACGGTGCGGACGAAACAGCAAACAACCAAAAATGATGTATTCATGAAATTCCTCCATTTCATCGTCTTCATCATCATCATCATCAGCAGCAGCTTTGTTATACCAAAAAAATACGACGGAATTATAATGTTATTGTGTAATCTGAAGGGATGACAATGTAGGGGGAGCGATTATTTCGCGTTATTATGATAACTTTAATAAAACAGAAAGTTTAAATGCCTTACTGCACTTTGGATGCCTTGCATATGAAAAGGAGGAATGCAGGATGACAGCACAAACAATCTAAGAAACTTCTGCCTTGTGTAAAATAAAGTAAGTGAAGATGGAGAAAATGCATCAAGTAAATGAACTCTCTCTCCCGTCTTGGGTTGTTATAACTGTACACGGGCTTTTGGCTTACTGTACGGTGACGTAACATAAAACTTGCAGTGACAGTGCAAAGAAACGAGAAAATATTTTCGGGAAGACAAGAAGGAAAAAGCATGAGTCATAACATAATGCATCAAAATGCATATACCACTGGGTTGGAAAACATCTCCAAAGTACCTATAAACCTTATATATAGCTGCACCGGGGCTGATGACGACTTTCTTCCATAACTCAGTTTGTGTATTATTGCATTACTGCACCACTAAGTGTTTTGATATGCCAAGGAGAGACATTTCATTGTGAAATATTTGAGAACTGCAACTGCATCAGCAACATCAACAAGAGGGCAAGGGATGCAGTGCAGCGGAAGAAAATGCACTACTGCAGAAATAGATATTTATATAAACCCATCCATTTTCATCTCCATCTCGTCGACTACTCTCCCCATGAAGATAAACTGCCTACTCGAGCTCTCCCCAGGCCCGCTTTTCCGTTTTTGGTTTTACGTAATAACACAAAGAGATGATGGGATATGGGATGGGATATATATTTTGTACGCACGATGACAGTGTCACTGGTGGTGATGGTGGTGGTGGTGGTGCACAGTGTGGGAACGGGAAAAGGGAGATGAAATAAGTTTTTAAGGAAGGAGGAATAGATTATAGATTTCCATGAAAAGATGGAACAAGAACTGAAATGAAGTAATAATGGATCAACCCGGGTATAAAAAATGGGAAAAGCTTCCGCTCTATAGATGCTTTGTTGTTACATTCTGAAATGAAATTTTGATTCCTGCAGTCGGCCCCCTTTTTCTCTTCCAAATACATAATATCATCGGTCCAATTCCAAACGAAATGAATTCTACCTTTTTGGAGTTATATCTGCTGTATTTGTAACACAAATCACAGCTATATTACTGGATTGGAAATGCTAACACTAACAATTCAGTTGTCCCAAATCCATTCTAAAACGGAATATAAATGGAGTATGGAAAAAATAAAGAAATTGTTCATTGTTATAATCAAAATCTGTTTGAAAGGATAAATATGTAGGGGAACAATAGGTATAAAATAATCATAAAATAATAATATAATGAAATTAATTAAATTAATTCAGATATGGCTTTAACAGCAAAGCAAGACTATAATTAATACACTTAAGGTCCTAGCGGACTTTTAAGGTGTGAACTTTCTTCGGTGGGCATGTCCACTCATAAGTAAGCAACTTCCCTGTTTCTCAGCAAGTCAATTCAACACCTTATTTATGGTAAATGATGACAGAGATTATACCTGCCTACCTTAGGGTTTGCCCCAACAAATTACTTTTTTTATTGCCTTTTTCTCAAATGTCCACTTGGCTGTAATGGCAAAAATACATTCGGACTTGTGACCGGTGGGGGTAACAAAAAAATCATAAAATATTATATTATCATATCTACCTCCCTTACCTACATCTCTCTGAACAATCTGCAATGAACAGCTCATTCTCTAATGATTAATATTATTTTAATGTCTACGCGATGTTGTAGGTAAATTGTGTAATTATGAAGTGCAAAATGTGAAATTGATGACGTTGAGTGTGAATTTGAAATATACCCTTTCGTGCTTGCACGTACTAAAAATTCATCAACAAAAAGCAGTTAACAGGAAAAGATTAAAAATGACTTGGGTAGAGGCTTATTACGAATTCAAACAAACTTCAACATTATTACACGCAACGCAGAAAAACTTTCTTTCCCCCTAAATGCTTAAAATGCAGATGATATTCTCAGTCAACCATTCATCCTTCCCCGTCCCAGCGGACACCCCAGCAAAAATAAACGCTTATGCAGCAGACATTTAAACTTTTATAATGAGAAAGATGATGATGGTTAGTGAGAACTCATTGTGAAATTGAATGTCAAATTTTATATATGTGATTCACGTTTTTTATTGTTGTGTGTGTGTCCCTTCATCAGGTTGTTGTTGCTACTGCCGTTTCAAACAAAAAAGCATGTTTAGCCATTGACCATGCCTCCTCCTGACCCATTACGCACTCCTTTGAGGGATGCATTATTCATCGGACGGGTTTATATGCATAACAATAACCTTTTTCCATTGAATCTGAAGTCATAATATAGCTTCTATAATTGTCCTCTGAGGGCAAACCTTCATTATAATATCCGCACACTGCTGGCATGGCATGACGTTATCCTCCTGATACTGACTGATGTATCAAGCACAATCAGGGGAAAAGGAGGAATTTTTCTGCATCCTTTTTCTTTTCTCCTTTTACATTCAGTCAGTCATACATACGTCATTTCATATTGTTTCCACTACAATACTTTACACTACATTTGCATTTTCATCAAAAAATATCTTATTTTGACTTGTGTGTTTAGAACTGCCCTCAGCAAAATCCACGCAGTATGCATCATCCGCTGCTGTGATAAGTTTCATTGTAGGGAAAGGAGAGGGATAGTTGAATGAGCAAGTGGATGGATGCAATCGGTCACACTAAAATTACAGTCCAATAGAATGGAGCACAACATGCACTTTAGTTCATGTCATGACCATGACTGTCGACTGTTGTGTGAGTCGTGAAAATAAGAGATGCAGAAAAAAATGGAATAGAAAAAAAAATCATAAAAAACTTCATCCGTATTTTACACTTGTGTTGGGCCGTGCTCTTAACATTTAACTTCGGTCATATATTCGAGTTAAATTGCGTTTTTGTCGAGATGTTTTTAGATGATTTCGTTGGCTTTGGTTTATCATGAAGATGCAGTTTCCAGTGGTGGTGGCGGTGCCAACATTGAACTTGTAAGTTTTATTTGGGCCCACATCATACACGAATACGAGGAACATTATTTACCAAACCATATTATACATGAATGCGTTCACAATCCATTTATGAGATATCAAATAATCGCTCCTTCTTCCTGCAAACGTATTAACTGATGATGGTGTGATACTGATGGCCATTGTCCTGTCTTCCTTAATAGATATATAGCGCACTTACCGAGAAACAATTTGGCGAACGACAATAACAATGGCTATTGGTCATAAATTGTTCAACGTTTTCAGCAACATTGAACTTGTTTCATGATTTGGATTTGGAATAACAATACAATACAAAATAGTACAATGCTGCAGTTGATTCAGGTGATGATATAACTTCTCAGCATCAAGAAGAATATGAAAGGGTTCGTCTTTGATTAAAAAATAATAAATTCTTTTCAATGTCAATTTGTAAATGTCTATCTTGCCAAATTATCTTCTCTTCATTGTCAATTCGTTACAGTGTTGGGTTGGGGCTCAGTTTTGAATGTTTCTGTTTTGGTCAGCTTCAAAAAGTTATAATAATAATTAAAAAACAGCCATACCATTTATCGTAACAATGAACGATCTGTTAACGAAAACTGCTAAATCGATGAATTTAACAGTCTTTGCTCCTAATCGACTTGGCAATCCGCCTGTGCAAGGACCTCCTCCGTCCACTGACATTTGAACTGATTCTTGCCGTCATCAAGCACTTTGCGGATTGAGCCCAAACCTGGGCCGCCATGCTGAAGATAAAAACGCCACAGAGGCCGTCAGCAATCACAAAGGGAAACAAAGAAAAAGCCGGCATCGGAATGTAGCCGTGCAATTTGACGCAAGTGTACAATGCCGAAGTGATGCCAATCCAGGTTGCCAACATCATCACTGGAATGAACAATGTTTGGAAAGTCTGGTTGAAGACGATGCCCAAAAGCTGAATCTGTCTGTAGACGCTGAACCCTCGGTTCTCCAGTAGCTCACTTCCTCCTGCACCAGCATTCTCAGCAAGTAGGGCAAACGCAAATTGCAAGTACCTTCTTAAGCATTGGATGGAGACAAAGAAACAACCGAAAATGTAAAATGCCCCTTCGCAGATATTCGAGTACCAGATGTATGCGTCGAATGGGATTGTGAAAATTTGAAAGCATCGATGTCGCGTCAAATAACATTTTCCATTCCAATTCCCAACCATATATCCGAGGAAGGGCGGCATGCACGGGTTGACCAAGAGGAGTGCCCCGATGAGCCCACCAAATCCGAAACCATTAACTATTCCGCACACCAAGCCCATTTTCGTGAAGTGGACCGATCTCCTGTTTCCATTTCCGAGGTCAACTGAGGAGCCAATATAAAACATAAAATTTTGTACTAATTAAATAAATTACCCTGAAAAATCATGATTTGTATATTAAATTTAGTAACCTAAACCGTTCTCCCTCTCAAATTGGTGAAACTTTCCAAGCAGCTCCGCCAGCCAGTTGTTTGTCAAGAGAGCAAAATTGAGTCTGAAGAGGAGCAGAACGGGTAGCCCAAACGTGAATAGCAGGGCTATCATTCTCTCGGATGTATCCAGCTTCTTCAGTGTAGCCAAATAGTTGACCAGTGACAGTGTTCCATAGACAAAGTGTATTGAAAGGTGGATTTTGTGCCAGTCCAGATTCCTTTTCCAATTTCCGACACGCCGGAAAGGTTCTCCTG
>JAQGAI010003592.1:0-10541 GCA_034696905.1 Lepidocyrtus violaceus
CCCTTGCCATCTTGCACGAAAACAACGAGAATGGCAAAATGTAGGGAAACGACTTCGAACCCAATGCTCGCTCCTATCTATCTTTTGAGTATATTTCGTACGATCATCATCATTGCAATTTCCACTTCCAAAACGTTGTTCTCTTTTCCCTTCTCGTATTCTTCGTCGTTGCCTTTCTGCACATGACAAATAAATAAAGTGCAAATAGCGAAAAACTGTACCAATGCGAGTCAACTGATTCCAGTTTCCAGTAGTGTCCTGCCCTCATATAAATGTAATGCATAATGCATTTTAAGGAAAGATGACATAATATCCAACCCAAAACTATGCATAAGCAGAGCCTAACTAAAGGTTAAAATAACTCAGAATAAATACAGCTGTATCACAATTTCCTTTGATTTATCAACAACTTACAAACACATTACATTTTCATTAACTTAGAACTTTCTTGCTAAAAAAAGAAAAGATTTATCTACAGCTTAAACTACGTCATTCGCGATACGAGAACAGAGGAGGAGGAGGAGAGGAAACACTTGACATAAACAGAATGTAGCGGAGTAAAAAGAAGAAGTGGGAGTGCATTGTACTTTATCCAATTTTCCCCATATGTTTTCTTTCTCGCATCCTTTTTAAGAGTAATCAATAACATTTTATTTTCGGCAATACATAATTCGATTATTCCAGTGTTGTGGCTTCTTTTCCAACACTCTTTGGATAGCGTAATAAAATTAACAGTAATGCCTGCAGTGCAAGTAAAACCTCCAATTTTAATATAAATCGTCAACTAAAATAATAAAAATGGACGTATTGTCTTCTTTCTTCTCATTTTTAAAAGAGAAAAATGCATCCTTATATTGCATTAGTATTGAGTGTTGCAAAAACCAAAGCAAATCTACAGAATCATCACCACTCACATCACATACATACCTATGGAAGTGCATTCACCCCCATAGCATGCCATTAACTTTCTTCGCTCGGTGCATCACGCAAACAAGCCACGGCTCTTGTTACTAGGTTTGTTAACAATATTTCTCCTAATAATTAAACCATGTTCTCTTTCTCTCCTTCTCTATACTAGAAGTTCAGAATAATCAGTAAAGACATAGATATACGATTGCATTGGTATTGAATGCACATTGTACTTTCATAGAAAGGAACTTGTACAAAAATGAGCAGAATAATATTATGATATGTGAGAGTGATGATGTAACTAGATGCAAACTCAAACTGCGCATTAGCCGTTCCTCCACGGAGTGCTTATGGGTTTTAGGTATGAGTTTGTCCTCATAAGAGTTCATCTCTCTTTTCTTACTATCATCATATCATATTCTGACATCACACTCTCTTTACTTGCTTAAAATTTGGCTTTGCCATTTTGCTTCTAATATTACAACTTTCTTCTTCTAAAGACCGAAAACTCATTACAATTATCGAGCCATGCTTTTAGGTGGCTACCACAGACCAACTTCAACTTTAATTTGATTTCTTTAGATACCACTTTTCTACCTCAAAATAGTCTCACGGGTACTTTATCATCTACAAATACTCTCATTCATCTTAAGGGTTCTACGTTCGCCTTAACTAGGTGGATATAATGTTTTTTATTGATCAAAAAATATTTATGCAAAAATGGGCACAGAAAGATGAAATTATGCGGACCATCGAATTAAAAATTTAGTAATACATCACACACCGCGTTGTTTTCTCCCTGGGTATGGGCTAGGTTTGCCATATTTCATCCAATACTTGTATGGAACACTACCTACCCGTTAAGCGTAGCCACCCATGACGTTCATAATTCAGCCTGTGCTTTTACCTGACTTACCAAAAATAAGCATACTTATGTTTTCTCATATCATTTTTAGAAATATACATACGCTAGTTCCTAATCTGATTAATACAACTTTTACCTGTAAAAATGAAATTCTCTTGCCTTCCTCCCATCGCATGTGAAGTGCATTGCTCCATTCGTTAGTTCTGTTCTGTTTAGTGTACTCATGAAGATTTTTGAATTACTCGCGATATGATGATCGTTTGTATGAAGACTTCATGGATGATAAACTAACATCAACATCGGAGTGTACTAGTAAATTTGGTATAAAGTTGAAATCGTGTATGTATTTTATCATATATAACATTAGTACATTAGCATTAACAAGTTAACAAGTAGAATAAAGGGTACGAAATTCAACCTTCAGTTTTTTCCTGATGACTTTACTAAATTACTACCGATTTCTTCACACCTGAGCTAGGAAATTAGGATTGCTTATACTTCATTCTCATTCGAACTGTTCCCACCTTTCTTACCCACCCACTTATTCTTATCTTATCTAGATATTCAGAAATACCAAACTCGCGGCTTTAGCTTTTAATAATGGCCCGGGTAATAGTAATGGCCACGAAAAAATTGAATGGAATGGTAAAAAAAATATTCCGCATACATATAAGACAAACCACTACATACATACTACAACATACTAATAGCGAACTAGTATAGCAAGCGGATTCGTATTTTCATCTGATATGAGTAACAATAACACAACAACTCTACAAAATTATCCTCAAGCAAATAACAATGCATTTATTTACATTCGGCTTTTTATGCTTAATGCTAGTTCCAAAGCCTGTCAATTTAACTTAAACTCTTCCTCAAATTAAAGAGCAAAATAATCTTATTTTTAACCCACCCACAAAAATGAACTTTTCCTCGTCAATCTGCAAGACAAACCTGCACGGTTCAAAGTATGCAGATATTTTATGCGTTCGAGTTTCTCAGCAATTTGTCTGTTTCTCATTCAAAACAGCCTAAGTACAAAACTATTGCGAATATTGTGATTGTGTTATGTTGGCTCAAGTCATTTAAAAAAACGAGTAAACATCCCAGATCCCAGCTTAAAAAAATACAAGTTGAGCCAGTCAATTTATTACACGGATGCAGCAAATTATTGTAATGAGGTAAAAACGCGAATATTTATAAGAGGAACAATCATTACTTGGATGATCATCATATAAAGCACACACATAGAACATAAAATGTCCTATGCCAAGTTTAAAAAAATCCCGTTCGTGTTGAAAATAGGAGAAAATAATCAACTTACAACGCAACCCTCACATGCACACGTTGACGGTACACCTGAGATGAAGATGATGGGATTCGATACGAAATGATAGTTTTTTTTTGTTTTCTGCACATGTTGCAGCTGTATGTAACGTGTCCTTCTACGTGTTATTTTCGAGGATGTGAATCTGATCATGATGACATGAGTGCTGTATTCATAAAATAAAGCAAGCTTATATATATTTTTTCGAAGAGGAAATCTAAGCCATATGCCAAGTCATGGTTTCGATCACCTGCATTCATATTCAACCCTTTTTTATTACATGAAAATTACTAGCTACGTGTGTGATGGGAATGTATCGGCTCACGCTGATTGTCAGTTTACGCAGTATGAACTGGCAATTTACTTTCTTATTCTGTCTTTCATAAAAAAATAACAAGAAAAAGAAGGTGATCATGTTTAGCCAACTTCCAACAATATTAACTTGATAGTTTATAATCCCTTTTTAATATTTCTTGACGGTGATTAGAGCTCTTGTAATGACTTAAAAAACTGCTTCTTCACCACAAGCCCAAAAACAAGTTTTCTTTGTACTAGTAACCAATTTTCCAAAACGTTTTTGTTTTCAAAAAAGCAAACTTCCTTTCCCTTGTATTTACTACCTTGTTTAAGAATATGACTATAGGTATGTATGGATGTATCTTAATTTTGCAAACCTACATGTGATGATAGCGTGGTTTTCTCATCTCATCTGCATCTTTCATCGTCAGAAGTATAACCACACAGCAACGAGAACTCAAAGAAATGATATCCTTTTAACCACCCAATTAAAATGTTGTGGAGCGGTCTTAATTAAAGAGGGGATGACTATACAGTACTTGGATCGAGATATAACTTTTCCAACAGCAAATCCATTCCAAACTCCCATCATATCATCATCATCAGTCATGCCCGCCTACTTAAAAGCTCCCAGCTGGTTCTTCTTAGCTTTTAGCTGAAAATACATGTCCAAATATAATGAAACCGGGAGTGAGTTAGTGAGTGTATGCCTATTATTATTTTCGATCACTTGCTCTCTTTCTGTTTGCACATGTGAGTGGAACAGTAAGATTTACGTCATGCAGGCTCAATTAAAACGTAATACGGACCAGCGACCTCCTTTCAGCATCATCAGTATCAGCAAAACAGGGAGAGAAAGAGAGGATTCATCCAGAATTCCATCTGACTCTTACTGCGTACTTTTTTATGCCTTTGCTGCTGCTGAGAAAAGGGGAAACATCAGCTTTCGCTGTCACCCACAACAAAAACATCCCAAATTTGCGCTCAACGTTTTCCAACGCAGGCGCAGGGGGAATTTGGCGAAGCTCATTCATAACAACATTTTCCTTCCTGAGACTGCACGGAGAAAAGGAAAAGACGAAGTTGTAGCAAACGCGCAATTTCATGGGATTTGCAATAACTATGTATAGAGAAAGGGGTATAATGCTCTTGCTCTCCGTTTGATAATCTTAATCTCGATGCAGCTTTTTCGTGTTCCCTATCTAACAGGCGCTTACTTTATTCCCTCGATCTACTCAGAGGTCCATCACCTTCCACTCTTCTTTATGTACCCTTCTTCGACCTATTTCACACAATTCGACGTAGTTTCCTCATCATCATCCCTATCACCCTCGTGTGATACTGCCTACTCATCTGTGCAGTGCACCTAAGCAAAACTGCATATGTATTCCAAATACCAACCATTTGTTTACATTTTCAATTGCGTATTAGGTCGATTTTTTAGGGATATTAGCGTTTCGATTTTTGTTTCAAAAAAATTAATACAACTAAATAAATATTCGCTGATTTCTCAATTGCATAGATCATATTCACTTTAGCTTTCACTTGACTTTCTCTACGAATGTACAATAACATGAATTTATTCAGTCCAATAATTGATTACATTTCAATCCTAACTACCTGATTTATCTGTAATTGACAACTTCAAGCTCAGGAATTTTTCAGAAATTTCAAACTACTAAGATTGTAGGAATGAAATTGAAACCATATTCCAGGAAAAGGCATTATATAAATCCTGGTTCTGTAACCTGCTTCAGGCTACATAAAAATGTTAATAACCAATAACTGAGAAAAAGCATCAATTTACAAAAAAAAAGTAGCTTTCCTTGAACGAGTTTTATTTTTTGTACCAATTCCACGGATTGTTAAAGAAGCTAAGGATCGTGCTATAACCATCATATTTGCAACATCAGCAGCAGATCTTTCTTGTTTTGTCAACGCTAAAAACTGAACTTAAAAGTCAGGGCTATTACGTGTTATTCGGTCGATCGATGTACACATGTGTAGTATGCATCAAGCACACACTCAAACCCGTGCCTAACGCATCTCTATCCCATACGTAAAAGAGGAAGTGACATTTGACATTTTGCACAAGGATTCCCAGTAATAATAGTCGACGTTGTGGGTGCAGAATGTGCAACAACAAGGGAGTTGTCTTTCTGCTCTAACCTGAAATCGAGGAGCTTTATAACGAAATATATAACGCGTCAAATGTGTATGTATCTATCTTTGTTTATAACAGTTTGTGATGAGGTTGATGAATCATATCGTGATAATTATTCGTTTTAATCGTCATAAGATATCTTAATTGAATGTCAAATGAATTTTAAAATTACTTTACAAACGTCATCGCAAAGTATGTCCAACATTCTTTCCAACCTTCTGACTGACAAAAACATAAAAATCTTTGTTAGGTACTTCATGGAATGAGATAATTAGAAAGTCATTCCGTCAAAATATTATGCCATGTGTTAAGAAATATTTACGTATCTAAACTGGTTATTGGTTAACTCCAAGAAACCCAAAACCTTTCTATCTAAAGCAATAAACCGGATCTAATAAATATTTCCGAGAACGATTAGTGATTCGCATTTTTCCAAGATTAATCTAGATAGTGTGACATGATGACATAATCATAACTTTAGGATAAAGAAACAAACTACATATTCGAAAATGCGAACATCTCAAACTTCGATCGTTTTAGGAGTGAAGGCCGTGTTTCACATTTTTAATTTACAACTTGCCAACTGCGAAACAATTTTGTGAAATGACCTGTTCCTATAATGCACTCCGTATTTCATTTATGCATACATTTATTTAACAACTGAACATAATCAATCTATATTTGTTTCATAGATCATACCACGTACAAGTTCATCCAAGTAAATGACCAATATTTATAAATATCTCTTTTATAACTCTTAAAATACGATTATTTACGATACCATACCTTTACATTTAATAGCCTTTACTTTTAATACCATTGTCATTTAAAATACTGTTATCTCTGACATTATTCCCAGATGAGGTAAACACAAAATGGGGACCAGGGACGTTTCGCAACTCTCCTATAAAATTTATAAATACCAGAACGGCGAGAGAGACAGGTAAAACAATGTAACATAACATGTTTTTAACAATGAAACGGTTCATCGTAGGCCAACTGACTCTCGAATTGTTTCTGTACACCTGCTTGAAACTCAGCTCAAAAATTGTTTTCCAATTCTTCTTGGTATGAAACGCAATTTCAAATAAACTTGATCCCCTGATCCTAACTAACGACAAACTAATGCGTAAAAATTTTGCAAAATTTCGAACTTACTTTATTCCAGTGGATTGCAAAGTTCATCACAGCCATTTGATAGGAGGAAAAGAAGTGGGATTATAGGTGATTTCCATATCCGAACGGAATACGTATTCTTTTGTCCCACAATAATGATAGAAGCTGCTGCTTCGCTTCGTCCTTGCACTCACCTTTCCTTGTTGATCGTGATGTCAACATGTGAGCTCTCGTGCTACTATCAGCAGCAGCAGCACTCCTTCTTCCACTATTCCTATTATTCTGCCCCGTCATTACTCTGACCTTCATCATCGTTTTTTTTGTTTCGAGTTTCGATGGGATAATTTATCTTTATCTCCAAACTACTGTCCAAAATAATTCTTCATCGATGATGACGATACTATTCTATGAACTTAACCGGAAAGATCCAGCGAAGTGAATTTAAATGTCACAGATACATATCTGTTGGACTTGACTTTTTGACTTGAACTGGTTAATACTATAATTTCTCCAGAAAATTCCAGAGATCTTTTTCTCACTAGTTTCATGCTTGCCAAAAGCATTTAATGAAAAATCTGCAATAATACTGCTGGGAAGAAGACAAAAAACTAAATTTCCTTTCTGCGCGTCCCTTCCTTCCTTCTAGAGTGAGGGATTTTTAGGGAATGACTAAGAAGGACAAAGGAATGCCTCCGTTCGTTTTTCACCACCATCAAAGGGCGGACCGTGTTAAGTATACTAAGGGAGAGATGTGGAGTGGATGAGAAGGGGGAAATTCCCAGATGTACCGCGTAGCGACCCCAAGACGGAGATATAAACAGAAAAGATCTGTTTCCTTCTATCTATTACCACTAGCGTTTTGGCTTGAAGGAGATTTCAACAGAGGAGTGAAAGATGGAATGAGGAAAAAACAGCGTATGCCAGTGAGAAGATCTAGATACAAAATAACAAAGCTCACATAGATGGAACGTGGATTTAGGCACTCGCTTCGCTGGTGAACCTTGGCAGGCCCAATAGTGGGCACATACAAACTGCGCCACAGCTACATTAAAAAACCTGGACAACACCAGTGCCATTACCAACCGTTCCAAATCCACATATCAGCCTCATCATCATCAATAACAACCACTGCACCACCACCATTAGCTCCAAACATTATAATCATATATATTAATACCTTCTTCGCAGAAGGCTCAAATTCTAACAAAATATATACATAAGTATATAATAAGTAAATATAACATCAAAACATCCTCCTCCGTATATATGCCTAACTTTAATTTACGTAACATCACCATCAGCCCATCATTATTGTGAATGCTCATGGACTGTTACTACATACATACTACTAATATTTCGCAAAAAATCGCAGAATAAAAAAACACAACTCGAACATGGAATGAATCTTACTCCCTCCCATCGCCACATTCATTGGCCATTTCTCCTTATTTCCATTCTTCTTTTTTTACTACTTTTTTTGTTTCTCTTTCAAAACACCTTTAAATTTCCATTACCTTCTACCAAAAGTTCTTAGGCAGTCAAGTACAAAACACGGGATAAATACGGCCACCCGTTTCAAACAAAGAGCATCAAGGCAAGCATCATATAAACATCAACATCATCGCATTATATTCACATTTGTGAAATTTGCAAAGAAAAACAACGAGAGTCCGTGTACAAGTATATATTGCATTGTAGATCTTGGTTTTCAAAGCCCTGAATAGCTGCTATTTTTTTAGGCGGTTTGGAAGATGATGCAGCATAGTATAATTCTCCTTTCTCATATCATTCAAGCCGTCGTACGTCGTATTATATAAAATTCAATAGGTATTGTCATATTCCCTCCACTACATTTTCCCCTTCTCCACATCTTCCCTTCTTGTCTTCGCAATTCAAGAAAGAAATACGACAGGAGAAATGCGTCACCTCAAAAACTCCTCTTTGCATACAGCAGCATTTTCGCTATTTCGCTTACTCATTCCAAGAATCTAACTCCGATCTCATTTAACTCGTAATACAATCTGGTTGCCTATAAAGAGCAGAGCTGAGTTAGCTTTTTCTAGAGCTAGTGATAGTAGATACACGTACATTATTCATCATATCTCATATCATAAAATTACAACAACGAAAACAGTCATACATAGAAGCAAAAACATTTACGATTTAATATGGGGAAAACGTGTTTGTTTTCTGCTCGAATATGTGACGATGCAGCGAAGTGCCAGGCTAGAAGGGCCATATGCCTACTTCGTCGTACCTACCAAATTGTATACGAATTTGTGGTGCTGATTTTTTCAAGGGGATTACAAGGATAGAGTCAAAAGAAAAATATAATATTCGCAGTAGCACAAGTTTGGTCACAAAAGTGCTGCGAAATTTTTCCATCAGTTTCCCTTGTACCCCAAGGTACATCTTGCACTGCATCGGTCGGAATTGGGTGATAACTTGCCACATTTTTCCTTCTGCATCATCATCGTATTCCCAACAAACCCGACGATCTGTTTTCTGCTTACTTTGATGACAAAGACCAGCAGATAAACATCATCATTCATTTCATATGTGTATATACACATTCAAACAAGTAATAAACCGCAAAGGAGGGAATGAGTCACCCATCATCATATCACCAAATAAAACAGAGCTGTTCAGAATCCACTTGCCAAACAATTAAACATTACAGAACATGTATTATGAACTACAGAACATTGCATTGCTTATTGCTCGCAAAAGACGGATTTTTTCTAAAGCTAACCAACAGGATAAAGATTCAGATTGTAAAAAACCGTGTTTGCTTGTCTAATATACATGCATTGGATTTTTAAATTTAAATTATTAAATAGGTACGTAAATATAATTCATCCGTTGTATCCTTTGTTTCTAGCTTCGTTAATATGTACATTACATGTAATATTGAATTTTATGCTTATAACTCTTCAAGCATTTATAACAAGAAGCGTCACAAACAATAGTCAAATAGTCAATTAACGAGTTAATATTGTTGGTATAAAGAGAGTATAAATAAAGCATACATACTATTACATACGTTTATGTGGCCATCATTTTTATGCATGTTTTATGTAGTAAGTATTGTTTAGCATTTCAATTCAAACTCATTATCGGATGACGTTGACTGCCCTTTGGCATCTCTTTCTAAGTCATACGAAAACAAGATTTTTTAAAGAGTTGTCCTAAAGGTTTTTTAAAAGACTGTTCCTTATAAGAACTCAATAATATGCTCATAGGTTTTAAAATTGTAAGAAAACAATAGACTAGTTTTCCAATAGTGCAACCCATTCGATTCTCTGCCTTCAGCCTTCAGCGCCTATTTTATGCGGATGTAGCCTTGAAAGCCTGAAAAATCGCAATCGAGCATTCAAATATATGGGAAAGTTAGTTATAAAACCAAGTCTACGCCGAACATTACAATCCCTAACTCCATTTACAAGAACAGATTAGCCTTAAAATGCAAACAACAAAATAAAACCCTAAAAAAAAGCTCAGATTCATACGTAAATTGTAATACATACAAAATATTCTTGCATCAGTATCATATGTGCCATTTAACAAAGAAATGTTTAGCATCTAGTTTATAAGTCAACAACAATGATTTAACAAAACCAGCCTGCAAATACCATTATCATCTTCCCTCCAAAATCCAAACAACAAAGTGGGTTTTAAACCGCTGAAATCCGCAAAAGATATATCTCACTGTTGTAAAAACAACTCCCATTGTCCAATTCCATAATTTGCAAACTTGATAAGACAGAGAGAGTGATTCAACCTTGGTCATGGTTTGCCCGTCCATAAGTTCAGCTTTCTACTTTTACTGTTGTCAGTTCGTGGCACATCCATTTAAAAACACG
>JAQGAI010003593.1:0-10540 GCA_034696905.1 Lepidocyrtus violaceus
CCTTATGCTACAGCATTACAAAATAACCAAAGGATTTGGTAACGTTACTTGACATCTTAGTGAATTATATAGTGATAGAATATTACGGAAACATTGAAACAAAATGGTGACACGGAAGAATAGAATAGAATAGAATAGAATACGATACAATAGCAGTATCCATTTCTCTGTTCAACGATCAAATCAACATAATCCAACTTTAACAAATTATTTTAGAAGGTAAGTCTTATAGCATAACAGTACCGATGTCTTATCAATTGCCTGTCCCTCTCCAAAGCTTTGTGCGCCTGTTCCCTCCCTGCAAACTGAACATAAGCTTCTCCACTAGATCTCCCCAAATCGTCCACCATTAACTGGGGGGGTGCCACCAAATCCAACCCTGCCCATAACCACCCACCCATATATCATCAAATTCCATTCCATTCTCATTAAATTTTAAGTATTATGTTTTAACCCCACTTTAAAAATACGCCGGAAATACTTACGCTTAGAAAGCGATTTAGTTTTGACATAAGTTACTGAGGTTTAAAAGTGTTTAACAACTAACCGTGGAAAAATTGATAAATATCTTCCTTTGTGCACTCGTACGGCAAACCTGGGGCAAAAAAAGAAATCGGTTAAACAATATTTTGGATAAATATGGTTTAAATATTATTGCATCTAGAGAATAGACGGGCTAATTTATTACCTCGCAGGCGGACATAGCAATCGCTAGATCCCGACCCCATGCGACTGCCACCACTAAAAGATCCATTGCCAACAGGCCGATTCCTCTTCAACACCCAATCCATTTCTGACTTGGTTATCTTGAACACCTAATAAAACAACACGGTCAGAATATAATCACTTGCGATATTAGTTGACAATTCTTACAAGTATAATTGATAATAAGTTTATTTAAGTTAAATTGAAGTTTTCATTATACTTCAATATAGCGGTGTCCCATGTTCCTCTTGTCCTTTTTTAACGCAACCGCCTGGTCATCAGGAGAAGCCAACTCCACCAATGCCTCCCCGGATGCCTTTCCATCCGGTGTACTGATCATGTGGATGCCATTCGTGTCGCCAGAAATTTTACACTCAGCTGAAACAATAAAGAAAAAACAATTGCAATCATTAGACTTCCATCAACATTCAAAATCGTGACCTTAGTTCAAATTTTAGAAATTGTCTAATTTTTCACTAACATCCCAAAAATTCAACCACGTCGTCCTTCGTACAAGACCACGGCAAGCCCCTTAATTTGATCACCCACTCCATCTCCTTCCCCCCACCTGACCGTCGGGAGCGGCTGGAGTCAGATGAGCTGCTACTGCTGGAGTCGGATGTATCGGAGTCTCGTTCTCGTTCAGTCTTCAACCTATCTTCACGATCTCGAGCCGGTTCTGAAGAGTCTTCCTGGTCGTCAATAAGATAGCCATAGTTTGCCGGAGGAGGTGAATTCTTTACAGTCACTGCTGCGGATGAAGTGTTATTGGGTTCCGTGTCTGTCATCACTTCTTCTTCAGCACCGGAAACTCCTAATAAGCAGCTGAGCAGCCTTGTTTATCTCTACCACCAACGGATTAACGAGCGCTTTTAATGATTGGGAGCAATGCATTAAAAACGAAAATTGTTTTTTTTTTGTCACAAAAAACCGCAAAACACTACACACTGCCAATTAAGTTATCAGATCAGAACAGAAAAATTACAAAAACTACGAATGAGGACGACTGACGAACTGACGACGTGGGTAGCCAACACAATCGCAATTAAATCTTACACTTAATTTATTAAGAACACGATAAAATGACAAATGACACCCGCTTTCCAAGAACTACAAGTCCACTACTCCTCCTTCGCGTTGCTTGGTCGAATATGACTGTTCCTTTTGTTTGGCTAATTGGCAAGTCAAAAGGTAAGTAAAACTATGTAAGAAGCAGAGAAGGGCCGAACTTTTCAAACAAAAAAATATAAATTGCGACTGTGTCAAAAACTCTACTTTTTTAATAAATGCAGTATAAGTTGGGACTCTTCTTGATTGAACTGAAACTATAATTTGAACTTTAGTATTGGAATGGAATAGAAAAATCGCTATTTGCGGCTTTCTTCGAGATAGATGGAGAGGTGAATGAATAGGATGTGATGTGATGTGAGTTGAATTGTGATGAAATGGAATGAAGATGATACTTTACTCGTTTTCAGTCAGTCAGACAGAACAGAAACAAAACCAGAGGAGTCGCTTCGGCTTCTTTCTGTCTCCTTTTTGTTTCTGTGCTATGCAAACTTGACTTTTGTATTATCCTAGCTACATTTTTAGTTGATGGAAAGAAAAACGCACAATGTAATGCCCATGCCGCAGTGCAGTAGTATAGCAGTGGAGTGGAGTGAGTGAGTAGTGAGTCAGTGAGTGAGTCTACTAGTCTACTACAACAAGTAAGTAAAGGAAGTAGCATAGCGCAGCAGAAGACGCGAAGAAAGAGAGCAATACAGGACATAGGAAAGTTCGTAATGTATTCAGAGAATCCGATAATATCCATATCCTCTCCGTTCCTTTCCTATCCTTTCAATTCCTATTTTACGTAGACCACACACGACGACACAATACAACACTAAATACAATGTATAAATTGTATAAATACTAATATTGCTAATGCATAAGCAGAATAGACACAGATCAGCAGCAGCGCTCAGCGTCGTTTGTCCAATGAAGTATATTACGTAATACCTACCTAATACGGTAATACATAGGGTGGTGTGGACTGTGGAGGACGAATGTATATACATATTTATGCAATAATATGCATAATGAAATGAATACTTATCCATATTTGGAACTATTGGAACTTGGAACAGGATGCATATATCATGGGGATCATCGTTTTGAGCCCTAAAGATCTACAAACGAAAAAGAAAGAAAGATATTTTGCCTACTTTTCGGTCTATGTCCCAATCCTCGGTTCGGTACAATACAGGTCAGTCAGAAAAAGGCTTTTGTCTTCACAAGCACAAAATCATCGTCCTTGGGTTTGGTTGGGGCATTGTAAGAACTGCAGTCAAGCTGCTGAAGCAGCAGCAGCATCAGGCTATTCAGGCTAAATTAAATTGATGCGTAATTATATTTATGGTTATGGGAAGGTAAGACGCAAATGGGTGGTGGCATGTGGTATGAAAATTAGGTATGCAAATTTTTTGTTCATTGTGTTTGTATATTTTGGACAACTTTTACTCATGCTTTTTACGCTTTAGTTCCCTACCCTACTTTTGGAATTAGCCAATTAGCCCGTGGGTCCAACTAAAAGCTTCAGCGTAAACATCAAATTCCATGAGATGAAGGCGAGGCGATGTGAGACTGAGCGTGAGAGAGATAGATGGTAAGAAGAAGACGGAGGGCTGCGGAAGAAAGGCTGCGGAGAAGGTGCAATCCAAATCCAACACCGTAAAAAATGAATTTAAGTTTAATGACTTGTCGGAATTATCGGGAACTGCTAACTGGACGAAGGGCTGCGGAAAATTCTGCACTGCCAAATCCTGTTACCATTTATGAATTCTGAATTTGCATTTTTTTTATCTCATCTCTCGATTACCTTTTAATTAATGATTATTGGGGCATAGTGAAACAAATGGTACCGGACGAAGAAAAATGGCACGTGTCTATACATCTTTTCACTAGAAAAACTTACTTAATTACCTTTACCAAACTGGAAATTTTATAATCCGGCTCAGCTTGGAAAGGGAGTGAATTACAATTTCAAAAACATGAAATTATACATTTCTTTGACTTTTACGAGGGACTGCGAGCGACTGGTTTGTTCTATCGCAAGCCTATAGCCTAGCTTGTTTGTTCGTAATTTGTAATGTACGTAAGAAGCAGAAAACAGGACCGTTTGCTCAACCGACCGACTAGATTTTTACTAAATGATGTTGCATTCACTAAAATACGAGTACATACCTTATGTACTGTTACGGTCCTCACACCTTGTAATCATACCAATTAAAATTGTTGACATCATATCATATATCAGCTTTCATTTGATGTCTATATACATTTTTTCTATCAAGTCTTGCGCATTTGGATTTTTATTTGGGAAAAGCTTGACTTGAAATCATCATGTAGTGGATGATGTAGATGGACAAAGGAAAAAACAACGGAAATGACGTAAACCGCAGCAGAGTCCAGTCCAAAGAAGCATCGCTGAAAAGATAGGCATAGATGGATGAACTTCTCACTTTCAGTTGGAAGATTACAAATATTTAATAAACTTTGGTAGGTAATGCATGAACAGTAGCAAAATCCCAATTTTTCCTTGTAGCTGTTTTATACAGCATCAGCAAACGCCGTGCCACTTTTGGCAGTTGTTGTATCATCTTTCTTTTAACCCCTTCCAAATTTATTTTTATTTGGTATATATTTAAAAGCGAGATTAAATGATATATTTATATTATTAATCAGTTTACCCCCTGAAATACTATAAACCTGCTGAGAATCTTTTAAAAAACTTGAGATGATAAAAATAAATCTATCAAAAGAATCTGAGGTTTGCGTTTGGCCCTGGTTTGGTGGGACTGTCGGAGGTTTACTGAAGCTTGAAATAATGCATTATCTGGATTTGGACGGATGGAGCATGATAAGCCTGCGCACATTAAGACACGAGCGAACATTGTTATTTTTATGGAAGGAAAAAAAATACAAAAAAAACATTCGTTTTACTTGTTTTTCTGCGTGTTCCTTGAACTCAACAACTCATGTACGGGGCATTCCAAGCTGGAGCTGGAAAATAGCTGCAGTTGTGAATGGAAGTTCACGAACAAGTATAAATTGTATACCTAAATTATACTCGTGTTTTACAATTTAACGAAAAATGATACATGCTTAGGTGGATACAGCAGTCGGGTAATCCGTCGAAATAGTTTCCAGAGCTGTTTTCAAACTCAGCTCACATCTCTACGTATTTAGGTACGCAGCAATTGAAAAATTGGTCTTGTCCAGGTTTTGGAAATGGGGCTGTCCAGTCCCATCATCAATTAGCTTTGGAGAGGAGAACGCTACTGACGTCTATTCCATTTGTAGTAAATAGGCTTGTGCTAACCACTGAATCTAATACACATACACTTATATATAATTAATGATGAAGATGATGGGGTTGTCTGTTTTTTCCATGAGAAGTCAACCGTGCAGTTAATGCCTGAAATATGAGATGTTCGCGTTTAGCCTGAAAAATCGGAGTGATTAAAATTCTTTCTTGGTAAACATTCCATGTGCATCCTTCCCCTTAATCATAATAAAAATTATAGGAATGGAAAATTGAAAAATAAAATTAGCTAGAAGACAAGAAGAGGTGCACCTTGAACTTTTACCATTAATTATGGTATATGATAATGCATGATGGATGATGCTTATGCAGTCCGGTCAGTTGAAGGAGATTTAATTCAATAAAAGTTTTATTAGAGCGGAGTCAGCCACCCACCTGCCCAAATACCTGCGATAAATTAGTTGAGTAAGGAACTTGAAAAAATTATTTCAGACATGACATGAAACCAAACGTTTTTGGAAGGTTTGAGACGGAGAAAGTTTTTTATATAAAAAATTTATTAATCCACTAACTCAAGTGTGCTATATAACTAGGTACGTTTGGAGTAAACTATCTACTCTGCATCTAAATTAAATAATTTTAATTTAAAACTTAAAATTATTCAACTAAAATAGTATCTGTCTGTTTTGCTACATTACATTCCAGCAATAAAATCAAGAGATAATAATAAGTAGGTATTTCGATAAAAAACGATGTTGGCTTTAGCCAGAAATAAAATAATTAGATTTAGTTTCGATTCTTTTACATCCGTCTAATATAAGTAACTTCTGCGGAGAGCCTGGAAGGACATACGATCATTGTTGAACGGCCGAATGGTGGGCCTGCATTTCTCGTTAAGGGAAGATCCCGCTTATTCATCCACTGACTAGGAACAATCGTTGGCGTCCTGTAGAACAAGTTTGACTGTTGTTGTCCCGGGGTGGGAGCCATGCTCCATGACTCTGGTCGCTTGGGTTTGTTCCCTCCATGATGATGATTGTTCTGTCGGAGTAGGCTATCCACTGGAATGGCGTAACTGTTGCTGAGCCTCCGAGTTTGCGGCGGTGATGAAGGACTAGAAGTTCCATTAGTTCGTTGAGCAATTTCTTCCAAGGAGGAACCTTCCTCCTCTGGCGTTCTTGTCCCTTTCCATGGATTGCGGATGAAGTCGTTGAGCGTAAGATTGGAACTCATTGACCGGGTGAGAAGGCCATTACCCATGAGGCCGCCACCTCGGGAAGATGATGATGTTCTTCTTCGAGTGACGGGTATGTATTCATCAACGTCACTGCTACTTGTGCCTCCTCCGCTGCTGCCACCTCCTCCAATGCTCTTATTTCCTCCTCTTGTATCCTCCACTTTATCTAGGTAGTCGTCATCGTAGTCATCTTCATCATCATCGTGATCCCCGACAACTACGGGGGAATATTTTCGAGCTGAGCTTCGTCGGCTTCCGTTGGTCCCGTTGGTTTTAGATGGTGCATTGCTGGATTTGACTGTGGAATATATTCCAGACATTCTGGAAGAAGTGTTTCGTCGACTTTGGGATGTGCTTCGGCCATCGGGGTTGTCCCGTTTTGTTATATCTTCCTTATCCTCCGTGTCATCCGATGATGGGGGTGTCTTCAAAAGAGAATCTTCATCGTTCAACGGATTCGACTTTGTTGTGCTGTATGTTTTCCCATATGTGGATGTGTGATAATTTCGAAGAGCTTGTCGTCGTTCTTTGCTCATATAAATACATTCCTGGAATAAAAAAATACAATTAAAATGAAAATCAACTTGATATTCAACAGTAATTTATTTGTAACTCTGCTGAAATAACAATTATATATATGACTGTTTTAGACCCACTTGAAGGAGCGTGTACCACTGATGAAGGGCTTCAGTATTGTCATTCGGTACTCGAAGTAAGATACGTGGCTCTTGTGGCAGGACAAGAGCGACCAGAGATCCACCTCGGCGATTTTCCCATCGAATCTCTTCCACATCCGCTAGTCTCAACTAGCCCCAAAAACAAAATTTTTAATTAATTTCAACATTGAAACAATCAAACTAAAATTTAAAATGATTAATTTAAATGGTAGACTCATTATTTTTAACTCAAGTCATACCTTGAAGATAAAGCTTCCCATTTCGGAAAGCGTCACACCAGATCGATGAACATTTGCACTTCTCCTGAAGCAGTTGAGATAGTCCCTTGTGAGTATGATGTAGCGCTCCTTCCACCTAGACCAGAGTTTCTCTCGCTGTTGCATTAGCACCCCCTTTTTCACTGCGGGGGGATCTCCCCATATGTCCACGGATTCAGCATTTCCGGAACCTTGCTCAGATGTCCCCCAGACGGAACGAGTTTTCATAGTCTCGTGACCAAAATCCAAAGTATTTGCAAACTTTTCCATCTGCAAAACGTGAGTAAATATTTTACTAATTAAACTACTTTAGTTACTTTTGATTGAATCAAAAATCTAATGTGATTCATTTTCTGTATTTGTTTTTTAAATTTACGTCTGGATGATCCAGCCAAAAAGACGAGGTCGCAATAGATATCCTCTTGGGATTGAGTAACGTGGATGAACTGCATTCTCTCGATGACTTGGAATGTCTCAAAGTCAGTGTAGAAGCACCGCCAGGAGTGAACAAAGACGTACTCCTTCTGGGAGGAAGTGGCAGAGGTTCCTCCAACCCTCCTGGTGGAAGGTTTTGCAAACCGTCAGGAGCACCATTGCATGGGGACGCCCTTCCATCTTCCCCACCACTTCCAGTTCTTCCCCGAGTACTCTGACGAGGAAATGAATTGGCCGTAGCATCACATACTTTGTCAAGCTGTGGATACAACAAAAAAATCAAAGAACAAAATTAGGCGAAATAGAAAGTTTTTAAATGAATGATAATATATAAGTAAAGTATCGGCTTTCCAATTATCTTTTTTAAGCAAAAAAAATGAAATGCAAATTTACGCAGCATGGTTAGTCTCCACAAAAATTTGGCAAGCCAAAATTTTATGATTGCAAGAAGGCAATACAAAATAGATAACAAAGCTTAATTTAGAGAATTTACCATTCACAATAGAATTGGATTGGCGTAAACAGAGCAGAAAACTAAACAAATGATAATACTCATTGCGCATAATTAGATTTAACAAACAAACCACGTTAGTTTACGTAGTTAAAGAAAAATGCAGCTGTAAAGTGCATTTGATTGTGATTATATTTGTTTTACACGCTGTTTTTACAACAATGCATTTTTTGTGCATAATTTTAACAAATCTACTATGAGCCATCTGAAGTCTGCCTCAGACAGAGATGATAAGCATACCCAAATCAATATCAATGCCAAGTACCGAGCAGCCTTCTTGCTTCTACCTTGGCATTTGGATGTATTCTTATTTAATTGTTCTATTTAATTTAACTTCTCATGACGGAGTTTTTCAGAGTATGAAGTAAGCAGCCTTACACATTTCCTTTTCCTAGTCCGCAGCCTCCTCAAAGTCCCAATTACATTTCTCGTTGTGTTCTTCAGTCTCATTGTCATTCGTCTTGGCATGTTTAGAGCTCCTGCCTACATATATTGCGTAGACTTTATCCCTAATTATTTCAACATTGGGTGAAAAAAGTAGAACTATGAACTGCACTTGCAATGTGCAATAAGGTAATTAATTTCACAAAAATTGTTTTGGCTTCGAGTTTTTATGCTTGCTTAACCCCTTTCAGGTTTCCTCATCTATCCATGTCATTCTCGTCATTTTTTGTTGTCGAAAAAAATAGCGAACTGCATTAAGAATATTAAAGTGAGTGAGCCACAATAACTTATATTCACCGCATCACAAGATCACCGCATTACATGCGAGCACATTATTGACTCGACTCACTAAAAAGGGACTTGAAATTGAACTTGACAGATGGGTCGTATGAAACGCCAATTGTACACACAAACGTGTGGCACACCATTACATTTGCCTTATTATCACCAAGAAAGTTACAGAGGAAAAATCTCAGTGGAACAAAGACATTTTTGCATGCTCTGTTTTCTCAGTTTTGCACGTATGATCAGATCACAAAGGGAATTAAAAGTAGTTCACAACAGTTTTAGGGATATTTTTTTTTGGAAATTATAGGTTCCCTCGGCGGACCACCACAAAACCACCTCAATTCAAAAACCAAGAGAAATTCACACTGACACTGATGACATGAGAGAGAGCCTAAATCCCAACCAACTAACCAAACCAAGCACGTCTCATCACATCACTTCATAATAATATATTTATCTCCGTTGCAAATTGGAGATTGCTGCAGCGGCAGTCCCATTTTCACATGAAAACCGTTCTTATATTCCCTTGTTACGCTTGTAATATAACCAAATTTATGCAACAACAAGATTGCGGAGTGAGTTCCCGTTAAAAAGAATAATATTTTTTTATGATTTTTATGATGAATCTTCTTCTTCACGTCACCGCCGCCATCCTCTCCGCCACCACACGTGCGTTGGTGATATTCATATGGCGATATGTGGCATATGTCAATCTCCATTCACCCTTCACCAACTTTTAGATTCCTTTTGGTCTGTCTCTATTCTTCGTATTGTTTAGCCCACACGTGAAAAGTCGTGAAAAAAGTCAAAACTTAATTTTATATCTCGAAAAAAAAACTTATTCACAATAGGGATCCAATCCAGATGAAGATGCAACTTCAAACTTGACAGCCTATACAATTCCCCACTGGCCACAGACGGAAGTCATATAAATAAAATACTTTTTTTTAAAGTTGCAAGAAAAACTAACGTCAACAACAAGAAAATGACAATTTTTATGTTATAGGCTTCTCCACAAAATTATGACACTTTTGGCACCGACTGACAATCGACGAAATACGTGTAATAAAAATGATATTTTTTTGGCTCGTGCTCCTATATTCATAAATAACTTTATTTAATTTGAATAGGAAGTGGAACAAAAAGGGAAGAGAGCCTTTAAGCAAATATGTGCTTCTGGTTATAATAAGGCGAGAGAAAAAAGACGACTGAAATACCAACGGCAGCGGTAATAATAATAACAAGTTTCCTTCTTTAAACTCTCAAGCTAAGTAGTAAAGTAGCTTCATTATTTGAAAAAAAACTTTGATTTCATATCTAAGCAAGTGGCTGTCGATGAGTGACTATCTATGCATGGTTGTGTGAGTCAGTTTCATTCATTCATTCATTCATCTAAATTCATTGAAAGTAACGTAATTTACGACGATTGTGTTGTGATGTGATGATGCACCTCACATTACACACTTCAACTTCCATTTATTTATTTTTTGCAAATAAAATTTTTGTCTCGTCTCTTGTGATTATGGGGATGAGGATGATTCCTATCTTATGCAATAATAATGCTTTTATCTAATAATAATCTTAAAAAATATATCATACCAGTTCAATGTAAAATATGTACGTAATAGATAATGTGGGTACTTCTTCTCCTCGTCATAATTAATGTCTAATATGAGAGGA
>JAQGAI010003594.1:0-10535 GCA_034696905.1 Lepidocyrtus violaceus
GAGTTTTCCCATTTTACCGACTGACTTCTCACTTCCCGGGATGCTTTCTCTGCTTTCCCCATTCTGAGAGCTGGGAACGGAGCCGGGCATATACATGCCGGAGAATTCCCCTCCAAGTTTGCTGGATTTGGGGAGTGTACTGTAGCCTTTCATGTTTTGAGCTATGCTCCCATCAGCAACCTTCTGTTGGCCGAAGCCAAAAGAGGAGTTGCTCGTCTTGATAAGGACATTGTAAGTGGAGCCAGAAAACGGTTTGGTAGGCGCCCCAACAGAGGACACAGATGCTGACGTCCTCACAGGGGGCTTTGGGGCAACCTTCGGTCGGGGACTGGTAAATGATGAACATTCCTGCTGCTCCATAACCTTCTGGGTAGGATTGGGATAAATCAAATTCAAACTGGAATTGGAACTGGTCCTACTTGTACTCCCTCCACGGGCGGGAGAACTATCTCTGGAATTGGCAGCAATCCGAAGCTCACTTGTCCTTGTTGGGCGAACGAATACTGATGAGCTAGCCCCACTTCCGGTAGAAGGTGGTCTTACGGGAGACGCATTTCTAACAGGTTTCGGTTTTGGAGGTATCGGAGGCGCTGTCTTCTTTTTCGTTATGGCTGATGGAGGAAGAGAACTGTAGAGTGGTTTCCTCCTACCTCGGATTCCCTTTGGACTGTTCCCTGGAGTAGAGTCCGGGGAGTTACTTCGTGAACTTTTGAGACTTGGAGATTTCGAGTTGACATTTGAGACTGGTTTCACGATTTTCGGCCCTCCAACACGGAACGTTGCAAATCTCGAGTCGTCCAATGGATTCCCGTTAGTATCATTTGCCGGTTGCTGCAGCAAAGATTTGCCCGGTTGCAATGCGGCAATAGTGTGGGTTTTGTATCGTTCCGGATCGTCCCGTCGCTTCTGCTTTGGCGATGCTCTTGGCGACATTGGAGATCTGCTTACTTTGAATGTGCTGTACTTGTTTCCTGACTCCAATGGATGGACTTCCATCAATGGCTTATGTGTTTGTGGTGGAGGAGGTGTCTGAAAGCTCAGATTTGAAAGAAGTGCGTGAACTCTGGCTGTATTCTCATTCTCAGTTTCCGGCTCCTTTGCCTTGACTTGCTTGGAGTCGTCAGTTTCTATCGGCTTTCCAGCGTCCGACTTTTCCACTCCATCGGACTTCTCTGTTTGCGGGACAATGTGGCAAATGATGTCATCTGCCGGTGCTGTTTCAAAGTCTTCGATTTCCTCGGCATCAGTGAAATCATCGCTCACAACTGTATTGCCTCCTTCGCTAATGACGTCATTTGATTTTCCGTTGTCACCCATTTCAGGGGGGAATATTGTGTAGGTGTTCCCTCCCAGACTGGTGTCCATTCCTGGGATTCTTTCCCCAGATGGTGAGACAATATCCTCCACCGCAGACTGGAATATGTCATTCGTGTAACTAGCCATGGATGAGAGATCATGCTCATAAATTTCCGATTTGATGCTGGCAACCGATATCATGCTATTCTCAAGGTCTAAATCCAGAGGAGGCTTCTGTCCACTCAAGTTGGAGTGAATGCTGCTGGTATTTGTGGGGTCATTCATGGCCTTCCATTTTCTGCTCAGCTTGTCGGAGGAGGGGCTTTGCCACTTTGGACCCAGTTGAGGACTTCCTTCAAGAATGCAATCGCTGGATGACACCACATTAGAGAATGTCGACGGAGGGTCAATATTATCGAGAAGTTCGTTGTTCATCATTGACATGGTGAGCATGCTGGACTGCATGGAAGCTATCGATCTGGCGGCCGCTTTTGGTGGAGATGGGTGCACAGCTTGGGGAACCTTCTCGCATAGCGAGTCATCTTCACCACCAACACTTCCAACCAGTTTAAAAGCCGTGGAGATTGACATGGAGGGCAATGGGGAAGAGAAGGTGGATGTTTCATCATTCCATTCGGAGCCCAGGGAAGTAGTTGAGATTTGAGTTGGGTCAATATTCAAGTTTTCGATTTTCAGCTCATGACGGCCCTCCTTCTTCAACGTGTTTGATCTTTCCTCAGCAACCTCTGCTGCAGGGGCTACGTCAGCGGATTTCTTCTCTGTTGGCTCATCAGATTTCTGTTCAGTTTCGGGTAAACTCTTCTCGTCAACTTCTTTCACTTCAATTTTGATGTTTTCCTTTGGCAGGTTACTTTCTTTCTGTTTGTTGGCTTCACTGATGGATTTACTGGTGTCGGATTCCGATGAGGATTTATTATTTTTGCTGTGGTCATCCTTGTCTTGGCTTTGGCTCTTCATCGATTTACTTCCCTTCGATGAGCTTCGCTCCTTTTCTTTAGGCCTGTTCCGTCCTTTCATTATCAAGGCAGCCAAGTCTGGGTCATCAAAATCATGCTGTGATTTACTTTCCACGAGCGTCTTTTTAGCGGAAGATCCAGGTCCAGTATTTGTTGCCAAGTTGGCAGAAGAACTGGACAAGTTGTCTATCGTAGAGACCTGTTCCATCGAGACACTGCTGGAGATTTTATACTCTGACTTGCTTTTCGGTATGCCGGCCGCTTTTCCAATACGGATGCATTTTTGGAGGAGCTGAACATCACTGTAAATGGGTTCATTTGCAGTGCTGACATTTGCATCGGATGATGGAGCCAAGGTTGCTGGCTTGGGTTCTTCCTTATTTTTATTCCCATCGTCCTCACGATCCGGTTCCTTTGCTTTTATGCCCGTGCTCACCAAATTTACTGTTTGGAGTGGCTTACTTTCAGTGACTCCTAGCTTTAGAGGTCCATCCGTATTGTCCAAGTCCATTGTCAGGTCGCTTAGTGAGGTGGCGTTCGAAACGCCATAGAATGGGGTGCCTTCCATGGCAAACACTTTCAATTCATCGTCAGGGAATGCTTTCTTTCCAGATCCATCGTGTACTACAGTTCCAGCACTTCCTTCCTTCCTTTGCTGTCGCTCACCGTGTGGTGGTGTCATAGGCCGTTCCATGGCAAATGGTGCCTTTAGAGCAATACCATTGCTAGGTTTGCTTTGTTCAGGCAGTCCCCTGTCGGATTTTAACTTCCCTTTTCCGAGAATCGGAAGTTCTTCTCCGTCGATCATCAATGGACTTAAACTGCGACAACTGTTCAGACCACTTTTCTCTTCCATGGAAAATACCTTGATATCATCTTCCCCATCTTGTTTTTCTAAGTTGCTGCTGCTCTTGCCGTTGTGCATGTGAACGGGTTGATCATAAATACGAACCGGAGGATCCATTGCTCTTGGCGAGTCAGGTAAATCTGAAGGACTAACCACTTCACTCGCCCGTCTGCTGAAATCGCTCAAGTCGTCATCGTTGTTGGAAGCTAGTCCGTTTCCGCCTCCTCCAGAGCCAGTCACTCCGACATCCAAACTGTCAAGACTGGCAACCGAGCTGCATCGTGAAAACATTAAAGGTGTCTCCTCCGCTGAAAATGTGACTCGAGCTGGGGTGAAGCTGCCTTGAAGACCCTTTCTTTTATTTTGAGACTGTTGGAATGCGGAACCTTGATGAGGGTCTTCCCCTTGCTTTTTCCCTTCCAATGAGGTAGGCTGGGAGTCATTGCCCAACGGCTCCGCTTTATTTTCCCCCGCATTCAGTCCACCCGAATTAATCGAGCTTAGCGAGCTTGTCCGTGAGAACACGGCGGGAGTGTTCTCCACGTAGTATGACTTGGGTGCTTCGTCAATCGGCTGCAGTTTCTGAGTTTGAGGCTTTGCGACGTTGTTTGAAGCTGTAGGCTTTTCAGTACTTGCGGATTCTGCAGCTGCCTTCTCAAGTTCAATTTCATTGACTAAGTCTTGACATGAGTTGGATATGGAGAAGTTGTGGGGTGTACCTTCATAGCAGTATGTTTTCAAAGTGTCTTCCGATTTCGAATTCCCCTCCCCATTTCCAGATACGTTTGCCCGGTCATCCTCGTCCAGCTCTGAGTATTGCAGGGAGTAGTTGAATGTGGTGTCACATCCATTTGCAGAATCATTATGTGTGCCTGCCGCTTCTCCAGCTCCTCGTAAAGAAGACGATGATGATGGATTATTGGAAGAGAAATCCAACGGTTTTTGTTCTGGAGGAGGCACAAAAGTGTTCAGTTGAGTATGACCGGAATTCAATCTTGTTAGAATCTCTGGACAACTGCGGTTGAATTTCGCTCCTGGGTAGTTGAATCTCATGGGGCTGTTGCATTGACTCGCCGATCCAGTTTGATGTAGAATAGATGGCGAGTTGAAGAAAGGTTTCTGAATGTTTCCACTACTGCTGTGGTATTGTGGTGGGGCATGAGAAAACGGAGCAGATTTAGGCTTCCTCTGATGGGAATGTGAGTGATGAAGATGCTGATGATGACCAGTCATGCCTCCAAATTCGGCAGCAGAGATGATATGAATTGGTGAGGATTTGGCAGACGTAAGAGTCAAATCAAGGGGCTCCGGTTCCATAGAATAGTTTATACTTGTAGGGCGATTCAAGTAATTTCCCGGATGGGAAAAGTTGGCTGCATGGAAATGTGTTGGAGTTGCATTGCCAGAATGAGCTGCAGGCTGTGCGTGCATGCGATGGAAAATGCTGGCAGCTGCTGACGAAGAATGCTGATGGGCCACTGGTGGCTCATGATGGTGGACCATCGGAGGATGTTGAATAATTTGCTGCTGTTGAGGTTGATATTGGGGATGCTGATGAACATTTCCCCCATCAAATTCAAACTCAAAATCTCCGTCCGAGCCGGGAGATTCTTGATTGGAATCCGCGCAATTCCCTCTTTCCGAGCCGTTGCCCGGATTTGGAGAATATATCTGTGCGGTTAATCTTGAATCCAGGTGAAGCATGTGATCCTTGGCAAATCTGGAACTTAGAAGATTTCGCAGAGCTGCACTGGCTCCTTGAGAAATCCTTTCGTGTTTGGAGTATATAAGATTCTTCAGCATTGGCACAGCATTCAAGTCCAGCAGCTTCCGTTGATCCTCTTCACATCCAACACCACCCGATAAATTCCATAAGGTTCCACAAGCGTTAGATACCACAATTAGGCTGCACGACTTCAAGTGTTCAAGCAGTATTTCGTAGCAATGATTTTCCCTCAAAACTTTCCGATGTTCGGGGGAAGTACTTATTTGGGTCGAAATGTTGCGAAGAATCCCTCCCGCATTTTCTATGATAATCATGGGAGTTTTCAAAGTCTTCAAAATTGGGTTGTTAGGTCGTAATAGTGAGATCAAAAATGGCAGAGACTCCGGAGACGCCGTACATATTGCAGACTATAAAGTAGAAATAAAATACAATAAATATAAAGCATAATTAAATTTTATTGAAATAGTAGAAAATTATTTTTAACGATTCCACATAGAATTCATTTCTAACCTTATTTGAGACAGAGTGAGCCGATAGATTCCACAACGCGCTTAACGTAGCTTTCAAGGTCGACTCCTTGGTGGACTTTATAGCGGCTAAAGTGAGTTTAGGGACTGCGTTTGAGTCCCTTAGAGATGTCCTTGAAGTGCTATCAGCGTGCCAGGATAAATTCCGGAGAACGCTGGCTGTTACTTGGCAGACGTCTTCGTTTTCGCATTGAAGTTGTGACACCAGTGCTTCCATAAAGTTCCGCATTCCACAGAGAAGAGCTTTATTCGTGCCATCGCCGAACGTCAGGTTTGTAAGTGTCATTCCTGAATAGCGTCGAATGAGCTGGCAATCGTCTTTCATCTCGGGTGTTGAATTGCCATGAAGTAAATGGTCACACTGGAATAATCAGAATTACATAGTTATGAAGGAAAATGTCTTTACAAGTTAAATAAAATGAAGATCTTAAAAGCGCGTAATGATTTAAGGCAGTTGGTTTCTTACCACAATTAAATCTGCCAACGCATGGATAGCTCCAAGTAGACACATTATATTACGATGCTCCTCATCAAATGACAGCTTCATTAAAGACGTCATATTCGCTGTGGGATGTTGCTGCGCTTGCCGTAATTTCTCCTGGATAGCAGTATCTTCAGTACTATTTTCAGTCCGTTTCTGCTCATCAGTACTCTGTTTACCCCCTTTCTGGCCGTTACTGTCTTTTCCTAAGGCTTGAAGAGCCAATCTGACTGCTTCACTAAAAGCTCGAATCCCTTCCAACAACTTCAGAACCCTCAACTCCTTCCGTTTCAACTTGTCGTCGGGATTAAACTGAACGATATTTTTCAAAGCTCTGGCAGCTCTAGTCTTGATAATCTCTGGGGGTCGGATTCCAGTCGGAGGAGATGATGGAGGATGAAGAATTTCAATTAGAAGAGGAATACAACCAGCTCTCCTTAGGGCGATACAACTTTCCGGAGAATTGGTTAAATTAAGCAATAACATTCTGTTATGATCCAGATTCGAGGCCCCTCCACCATTTCCGGTGGAAGAGGACGCTTCCTGTTGCTGATCCATCCCGAGAGTTAGCATTGACAACAAATTGCAAACAGTTTCATGATTCTTATCCCGATCCCTGTCAGGTCTTTCTCTGAGATGGGGAGGCTGATGATGGTGTTGATGAAGCTGTTGTTGTTCTCGATGATGGTGATGAGAAGAACTATGAGAAGGTTGTTGAACGCTGTGAGCCTGAATCAAAAGCCTATCTGGACCTGCAATATCAAGTAAATTATAAATAAAAATCTTAAATGCTATTATTGATGTACTACTTGTAAGTTACAAGTACACCATGTTGTGGCAAAAATGATAGGAATATAGGTTTATGATTTTGTTGAATGCTTTTCATGCAGCGTCTGTTTAGCTGCTTTTCTTTGTCTTTGTTTAGTATATTTTCGATGGGGAAATGTGACATGGCTCGATGATTTGAACCTCCTGCACCCCTTGCTTCTGTTCAGAAGATGAAATGCGTAGTGGTAGAAACGTTTAGCCCACGTTTGGTCAATTCTTTTGTTCTTGTTCGTTCTATACATTTTTGCCACGTCAGAGTTCTGATCCTGGTTTTTTGAGGACAGGATGAAACTGGAATGAAAGCATTAGTCTTCTAGTCTTGATCGAAGTGGAAGGACTGATTGGAATTGAGGAGGAACTTTGTGAACTGAATTTGAGAAGGAATTGATAGGAAATTATAGTTTTAATTAGTTTGGAATAATCTAATTAGTTTGAAATTGAATTTGTATTGAGGAGGATTAGCTAAATAGCTATTTTATTGGAATTTAAGAACCCTTTTTGAAACTTTGTGAATTAATTTTTAACTGTGAAGATTGAATGGTGCTGATTGTTGAAATGAATAAATATTAAATTCAAAACTAAGCCAGTTACCAGTGACCCTTGACCTTTTATTCCCGAACGGGATAAATTGATAGTAGCAGTTGAATTAGAAATAGACTCCGAACATTGCTTTTTATTCTGGTGCATCGGTTGGAGTAAACCTAACGAACCCCAAGGAATTTTGCAGTCGTTCCTTACCTCCAAGAACAGAACCCCCACAACATGTGGAGGGGGCACTCGGATCTAACTGAAGCCAGATAAGTGAAGCAGTGACCAGAACGAACTAGAACGAACCGAAGAAAGAAGCTAATCAGCCCTAGAAATTAGAAAGTGAACTTTTCGAAGACCCCGCAGGAGTGAATCCAACCCATCGAATTTTGAATTGATTTGTGTTGTGAGCAGCTTGAATTTAAAAACAGTTACTGCTGATTTTTATTATTTTTGCAAACATGTCAGGACAGAAGGAAGAGCCCCGCAGAACGGGAAGAAAAAATGCCGGAAGGAAGCCGCTTAGATTTGACGACTATGAGATGGAGACTCCAGTGACAACACCTTCTCAGCGGAAAGAAGATTTGGAGGAGGATCCAAACCAAGCTGGTCCTTCATCGACAACGAAGAATGCTGAGAGGAAAAATGTTCCTTCATCGCCTGAAAAGGATCAGACTCCTACCGGAACTGGATTTGGAAGTTGGCTGTTTGGAAGATTCAGTGGAGGGGCGAAAACTGGCTCAGTCAAGACAACTAGCACCACAGCTTCAGAAAAACTCCGCCGAGACGAATTACGTTTTCAACTTGAGCTGGAGAAGAAGAATGTGGACCTCCGAGCGGATTTGAAAAAGTTGAATCTGGAAGCTTCCTTGAAGAAGAATGAAATCGACAAGAAGATGAGCCAGCTTCGTATAGAAGAAATCGATGAAGAGGAGAACTCCCAAGATGATCTCTCTGGACCGGATGAATATGATGAAGAAAATGAAGATGATCCTGAACAGGATGTTGGATTTATCCGAAGACCAAGTGGGAGGGGCCCACCAGAAGAACCTCGCCGATCAAGTCAACCACCGTCGCCCCCACCAGTACGAGGGGATTTCAGTGATGTCGCTACAGCCATTCAGACGATGGCCAACGCATTCCAGACCCAGACAAGGACTTCACAGCAGATGATGTCTAGACCCCTGCCCAATTTTTATGGTAATCCCCTGGAGTGGCCCATGTTCGAGGCTTACTATGACATGTCTACTCAGCAATGTGGATTCGACCAGATGAGAAACTGGGAGCGCTTGCAGACAAGTGTGAAAGGGGATGCTCGTGCGACTGTGCAGTCTTTGCTGATGACTCCTGGGAATGCAACGGCAGTGATGAAGCTCCTGAAGGACCGGTACGGGAATCCGGACATCGTCATTCGAGCTTTGGTGGACGTCGCGAGGAAATGCCCTCCCATCAAGGACAACAGGCTCGGAACAATTGTGGAGTTCTCCAACGCGGTCAACAACTTGGTGACTACGGTACAGACGCTCCAGCAGCCAGCCCACCTCCAAAATCCGACGCTTTTGCAGGAGCTTGTGGACAAGCTCTCTGATTCGATGAAGATGGAATGGGCAAGGAGGAGATCTCGAGCTGGAGTGGTGAACTCTCTTCTGGAATTTTCTGTGTGGATTGGAGAAGAGGGGGAGGCTGCCAACCTTGTCGTGCCTCCAACATTCAGTCAACTTGAAGGAAAGAAGAGAGGGAAAGAAGAAGCTTCTTTTGCCGCCATGGATGAAAAGCCATCTCGTTTCTGCCCATTATGTGAAATCGACAGCCATGACTTACCCGGATGTAAGAAATTTCGGAAGCTGGAATTGGAAGAGAAGTGGACTTTCGCTCGAAAGAAAGGAATTTGCTTCAGGTGCCTTCGCAGAGGACACATGGCTCCAGACTGTACTCAGAAGCGAAAATGTGGAAAGGATGGATGCTCCCGTGAACATCACCAGCTTTTACATGGAGCCATGAAGAAGAAAGAGAAATCGGTTTCATCAGACGATGAAGAAGAGGCTTCTGATCAGAAGGAGGAGGAAGATGAGAAAAAAGAACCCATTGACGAGGTTGGTGGACATGCCAGGGAGGAACTATCTGGATCCATGCTGAGGGTTTTACCAGTCACCCTCATCGGAAATATGGGACGACGAATGACGGTGAATGCCATGCTGGATGAAGGATCGACCGTCACCATCATGGATGAGAAATTAGCAAGCGAACTACGGCTGCGGGGGACCCCCAAGCCGCTGAACCTGAAATGGATGAATGGGGACAGACAGGCCGAGCCAGAATCTCATCGGGTATGCTGCCGGGTAGGTCCAGTCAAAGGTGCTGAAGACTTCCCACTGAATGGGGTACGGACTGTAGCCCAACTGGATGTTCCAGCCGTTGACCTGGATGCCCCAAACCTGCTGAAAAGATGGCCCCACCTCAAGAAAAAGACAATTAAGTACTTGGCGGGGGAAGCCCCACGACTTATAATTGGACAGCCCCATGTACGACTCACAACAGCACGAGAAGTGATTGAAGCTGAGGATGAGGAAGGGGGTCCACTACTTACAAGGACTTTGCTGGGGTGGTGTATCTCGGGGCCGAGGAATGAAGAGGAGACCGATGACGGATGGACGCTGATCAGCGTAAAGGAAGACGTGATGACTGAAAAGGAAAAGGATCCCCAGCCCAACAAAAAAGTAAGCTCAGGACAGTCTGCCATGGAGGAGCCGAAACGGGGGGGAACTTACGACGAGAATCAAAGGACAGCTCCAGCCAGGAAGTCTCCAGTGAAGTTGCCAAGGATCTCTGCCATCGATAAGGAAGAGTGGATGGAAACTATGCGGGACTATTTAGGACTTCGCTGGGAAGAGAGGCCGTCTAGAGCTGAAGGCTGGGACGTGGAGTCTCAGATGAGGAAGAAAGCTCTTCTTGGAAAGGCAGAAACGAAGACATCGCCGGAATGAAATTGAAAATGAAAATATAGTATTTAGTAAAAATATGATTATTTATGTTATTTTGTATGTATCCTGATTAGGATTAGGTTAGAACATGTAATTGTATGCTAGTATGATGTTAGAATTGTCATTCTTAACTTTTCGATAAAAATCAGGGCTATGATTTTTATGAACTTTGTTTTTTTTTGGAATGATGCCCTAAATTTGTAATATTTAGCTAATTTCGCTAAATATGGGGGTCGGTATGTTGTGGCAAGAATGATAGGATAATATGTTTATGATTTTGTTGAATGCTTTTCATGCAGCGTCTGTTTTTGCTGCCTTTCTTTGTCTTTGTTTAGTATATTTTC
>JAQGAI010003595.1:0-10532 GCA_034696905.1 Lepidocyrtus violaceus
TTCATCAAAAGGACTGTAAAAGGTTATCAGATTCAAATTACATATCTTTCTAATTAACTAATAAAGCTCCCCTCTTGCTTGGCAGTGATATGATATGATACAAGAAAAGTGAAAGTTTTCTCCAAGAAACTTTACGAAGCTTTATATCAGATGAGATCGGCCAGGTTTTCTGCCAAAATCCTTCCTTCCTTCCGATATTCAAATTAAATATGAATCGCAGCCAAAGGCTTAAATCTTCTTCTTTCAAATTATTTGTAAATCCCTCCCTACAACTTATTTACACATCTGTAGTTTCAGATGAAACTGGTCCGGCCATATTATATCATCTCTGATTATGTATGCAAGGAACGATGTAACCCGACCACGTGCTCATATCTATCCTTCCCTTTTCCTCCGAATATTTGACTGGACATTTTATACTAATAAAAACGAGGAAAGGAGAAAAATTCCACAATGGATTAAATTGCCGGAGACCATTCATTCACTCACTCATCGCATTGCATTGTTCAGTATTGAAAATGCCTTTCCCTCTCAATCCATACATCATCGTGTAAGAAATATCAGACAAAATATTTCAAAAAATCGCCCTTTTCCTTTTTCCTCCAAACCATGTGGGAGTGACTGATCTTCACGCATTAGTGCCTTAACACCTTAGATTCTCTCTGTCTCGGATGGAGTGTATTGTTTGGTTAGGTGATATGATCCCCCTCCCAAAACGATATGCCATCCACTTTGGCTGGCTATGGCGCTTAGAAATTCATGACTATGCCTATGTCATCCTTTTCTTGTAAGAGGACAATGAGGAAGCATTATATTTTTTCTGTGAACATTCTCCCATGAACAGGTTCACATTCCTCCCATTGTATTTTTATTTTTCTATATTTTTTTTTACAAAAAGGAAAATGCTTCCGTCTCTATTCCTCCCTGTCTCTATATTCAATTGTGCACTTTCATACTGTCGAATGGAACCCTTGTTCCTTTCTATTTTTTTCAATAACAACGAGATTCCAGTATAGTGTCAATCAACTGACTTCATACTATATTATATTATATACCTAATGTTGTTGGGTGGGGGTGAGACAAGCATTAGGATTTTTTATAGAAAGAAAAAATTTCTGCAGGTTTGTATAGTTTATGACATCAACCTTTACATGAAAAAGCACATGCTGTAAAATTGGTTCTATTGCTTTTCGGAGAGAAGTTGTATTAAGTTGATACTGACTTGTCCGTCATGTCCGTCCGTCCAAAAAAAAAATATTTTTTATTTGTCAAAACACTAGTGAAATTTCCTTTGCATTCTTGACATTATTAGAAAATCAACTAAAAATGTTGGAACTGAAAAACTTTCATCTTGGAACACTTGAAACTGTATTCTCTATCTTGGTTGATTTTTGCAAAAGCTTCTCATTTTTACCAAATTCACCGTTTATTTTCCCCTTCGCGGTGTTTCCCCACATCTGTGCCCATTTTTTGCCAGTGCCTATTTTTTATTATCGTAGTTACCTTTATTCATAGAACGACACACACACACAGGTTTATTTATTCCCCGGGTGTGGAAGGTAATGTTCCCTATTTTTATTGTTGGTTGATATCCTTCCCCCTTTCCCCCAATGGATTTGGATGTGCCATTTGTACTTTTACTTTTATTCTTCAATTGAACTACACAAATCATAGATACTCCTTTTTTTCTCTTCTCTTACCAAAAACGACACCCTTGAGAAGACTTGAGATGAACAGCTACACGCCCACAATTGTCACGATTTCCACATTTCATCCCAACAGCAAAAAAACAAGAATAGTTATATCGAACCTTTCCTATTAGGAAGAGAGAGAGAGAGAGATGATTCAAGAGATAGTTGGACTTGGTTTTAGAGGATGAATGCAATCATCTCCAC
The DNA here is from genome assembly GCA_034696905.1 of Lepidocyrtus violaceus. Classification (NCBI taxonomy): domain Eukaryota; kingdom Metazoa; phylum Arthropoda; class Collembola; order Entomobryomorpha; family Entomobryidae; genus Lepidocyrtus; species Lepidocyrtus violaceus. The sequence goes on from JAQGAI010003595.1 coordinate 1,896, forward strand.
TTGTGCATAAGAAAACCAGGCAGAGAGCTTCGGATCAAAAAATTGGACAGATTAAGGTGGAACGGCAGAGCGTGATCGTGTGTTCCCTGACAAGAATCGATTTGCTTTTTATGCAACCTTCTTATATGGATAGAACTGAACAATGAAACGTGAAACTGGAAGAGAGAGGGAGAGCCAGAGATAAACAATGCAATTTCACTTTCACTCCTATATAAAGATAGGCTCTTGGTCTGGCTAACAATGTAGTTGTAGTATTGACAGGAAGAAAACAATTTCCGCCGAGAAGATGGGATAGTAAACCAGAAAATTAAAGTGTTTCGTTCCTGGGAATCAATCAAGCTTCTTTTTCCACACAGACAGACCAGACCCCACCGCACCACGCACGGGTTCTTTAAGTGCGAAAATGGGAGTTGAGGGGGAGAAAGGTAGTGGCAGTATTAGTTCAACTCAACCACTTGGGGAAAATCAGGGAGTTGGCTATACACTTCAATTTCCCCTTTTCTTGAATTTTTCATATACCTACCTATTTTCTATTTTTTTTTTGGTATGGTATAAATGGGATGTTTTACTGACAAGCTATATCCACTACCCACCCTTTTAAATGCATTACGGCCCAGGAAAAAAGGGAAAGAGGTCGAAAGGAACTGAACTCCATTTTCCCATTACGAATGCATTTATTTTGGATTCTTTCTTACGTAACAGATGATAAAAGGGAAGTATTATAAATTGGGCTTGGCTATATATCCATTTGATTTGAATAGGTTACGTCTATCAGGAAAGATAGCTCTGTACTTTTTAGCACAAATCTGGAATAAAGCACCAGACCAGAGCACCCAGCAGACAGTCTGATTCCCTCAAAGTGCGGTAGCGTATCATTTGCCAACTGGGGAAAGTGAAATAAGCTATTCCGGAGAAAATAAAGCAAAACAAGAGAAAATAGGATTTCCTCTTTTAGATCCCTTAGCGTTCCCTATCCCATTACGGGATTTAGCTCAGCTCACCTATCTGCTTAATCTGGCTCAGTCAGAAAACGCAGATCAGTCAGTCAGTCACTTCGGATTTTCTGGATTTCAGACTGACGAAAGAAAATCGACTTGTCCATTCCAGTTTGAGAAGGTGATCCAAAAAAATTTAAACTTTCACCAATGTAGAATAGGGCTTGGCTCTATTCTACGCCCATTCTAATCTACGTAGCGTAATTAAAACTGTTCTTAGGGATAGGTGAGGTAGGTGTATCGTGGTCAATTATCACATCAGCAATTATGAAAATTAAGTTTGTAACGAATTTAAATTTTCCCCCCCACAAAAACAGTTACTTTCTCTGAAATGTTTTGGTTGCACCTCAGTTTTCCGTCAGCTTTATCTAAAATTTCTGAGTGGATTTCGCAATCATTCCAACTCCCGCCCTACCTGTCATAAACGTTAACCTCGGAACAAAATGGGATATGGTTTTCCTATTAAAACCAGCTCAACTGACTGGGAGTAAATGAGGCAGCCACCCACATCCACAAATAAACATCCCTACCTAGACTAAACATCTTTTGGAAGATTCTCCTCCTCCAGTTTTTTTATTATTGTTTTCTTCTGCTTTTACCTATCCAATCATTCGTTTTTTATTTATGCAGATGTTGGAAGGATTTGAAAAGTAAAATATAGTCTACGTTTTTACGAGGGTTTTTGAATTGAAATGGAAGACAAGATTGATGTGCTCCTTCCCTATTTTATTTATCTGTTTACTTTATTATTATTTTTTCTCAAAAGAAATAAAAATAAAATATATACTCATCCTTCACCATCAAATCCTTCGCCTCCAACCTCATTTTATATCCGGAATAAATGTCTGGAAAATTGGGAAATAATTTTAAAGTTTCCTCTCGTTTGATTTTCCTTTCCAAACCCTGAGTGATTCATGTCCATTTATTTCGCTTCGCCCTTCCCTGTCGTTTTTATAGTCATTTGATAATGATCAAGTTGACGTTGATGATGACAGGGAGATAATGAGGGTGATGTAATAACTTAAGGGAAGTGTGGCATACAACCCATCCATGTTGAATTATATAGTTGTTGTTCCGAAAACTTTAAGAGGGAAAACAGAAAGTTAACCAGTCTGTGTCTCTATTTGGGATTGTTGATAGTATAACCAAAAGGAGTGAGTGGATGCACCACACGGAGAGGGAGGAGACAAAATGATGGATGATAAATTACCTCCAAATAAGTTCCAATCACACTCGGTTCCTCCTTGTTCACATCTTATTATCTATGCACGTGTGTGCCAAAAGTTGATTCGACTGAAACGAAAAAAAAAACGGAGGAACGGGCAAATATAAAGTCTTACGTAACCTAATACATAAATTCTTATTCCGGTCCAGATGAAGGTAACCCAACTCCATTATTAAAAATGAAGGGATGCGGAAATTGTAACTTGTTTTCATTCTTCAAGGTATTTAGTTTACGACTTGATTTTCCGGACAAAAAAAAATATAATAAAGGAGGAATAAAAAATATGCCTGGAAAAAGAAAAAAAATTGTATGAAATAGATAGGACTTCCTTTCTCCCTCGTCATTTAATATTAGGAAGGAATCAAGGAAACCTATTAAAAATGTACCAGAGTCAGAAGGCAGATGAAAGGAAGGTGGGACTGGGAAGTGTAAAAGTGAAGTATTATAGCATCCTGGATATGTTGACAGAGTTGGAGAGTTTTCCCCCCTTTTTTTTAAGTTGATGGAACTTTCCACTCTTTTAATTTTCTCTAACATGGGCTGGCTACAAGGGAAATGCTTTATGGGGACTCAAAAGTTAAAAAGGTGAAAACAGCGATGACGAGTGGAGCTCGTTAAGTCTCTTAAATCGACACAGGAAGCTTGGAGAAGAAGCTACCTACCTATGTTGCAGTTGGAAGTGGCTGGGAGAAATACATAAATTGACGTGAGAAATACGGGGTAATGGGATCTCACTTAAAAGAAAAACTGAGGATTTCTCTAGTACTTATAACAATAATGAATGAGGGAACGGTATACCCATTTTAGTTAGCTTTTTTAGGTATAGCATATGCACAATTTTTCGTAAAAATTGAAGTGACAGGTTGAAAACCAGCTTGGAAGAAAAGAAAATCTTGTCAAAATTGTTGGTGGGGAAAAGGGAAGCCGGTTGGTTTCCATGTTTGCTTTCACCATCTCCCCATTTTCATTATCGTCGGTTGATATTTTTCCCCCGACTTTCACCTTAGAATCAGGATGGGGGAATGAGTTTACATTAAAAAAAATATGCCTACCAACTTGGGAGAAGGCAACTCAGCTCAAAAATGGGGATTTCCCCGTTTTCCCATTAACGTTTCCCTTCAAGTATGAATGTAGTAATGTTTGTTCATTGCTGGTGAAGACGGCGGCGGCTTTGTCTTTCCACCCAAGAACCTGTCAAGGTGACAGTTGCATAACATGACCTACCATGCCATACCATTTTCTACTTAATGCTTTCTCCAATGCCCGTACTTGTCAGCAATAAGTAGAGTTTATTCAGAATTAAACAAATCCATGTGCTGAGCCTAGGAAAAAAAAGAATGCAAGGTAACTTTCCATATTTTACAGTTGTTGACCTGTCCCATTTCTCCACGCGATATAATTCCACTTCCCATTCCCCAAATCCCGACTCATAAAAGATGATGATCATTATTGTTGTGAAATATCTTTATTAATTTTTTTCTTGGCACTTTCCCCCAATTTTATTTGGTGCATTACAAAATGGTAATGTAGATTACCTATTTCTTTGAATGTAATCTCACCATCAGCGACACATGTGTTTTTCACAGCGACATCATCAGCGACACATCACCATCAGCGACACACACATAAGATGGAGGAGTTTTTTTTGAGTCCTTCATGTTATGAAGTTGATTTACCAAATTACCAAGTGGGAGCTCCAATTTAAAAGACATTGGGTACGAAGGAAGGTGAATGAGAGAGGCACATTATGTATCAATGATGAAAAAAGAGAGTCAAACTTGCCAATATAAAAGCTATCATTAAAAATAATCACTCCTTCCCGTCATATCCAGCCTCCCATAAATCATTTCAATAGTCCAATTATACTCTCATTTTTTTTTAATCCAAGATTTATGCCTACAGTAGTTTATCTAAGTTCGAAATCGGAAGTGAAACACATTTTTTTAGGAAGTGGGCGTACTCATCATTGTAAGCGCACTTTATTGATGTACCCTGTAAGCATGCACGGAATTACTATAATTAAAATTACGGAAATAGCTACCTATCTATTGATAATAACGTGAATGAATGTTTTTACTGTGTCTTTTATAATAGTCGACTGCAGTTGGAGAAACACAAATTACGCAATAGGAAACTGTCGTCGCAATTAAATCAGCCCTATATATTCGTAATCACTTGTGTACCTCAATGAATATTTTAGTTTGGAAAATATTTAATGGAATAATAAAGTCAACCGATTACAGTGCGGGATGAAAGTTGCTGTTAAAATTGTTATATAACTTTATGGATTGATGTGAGTAAATTGAGCAGGTTACGTCACTGTCCACACCACCCGAAATTATCAACCAAATAGGTACCCTCTAGACTCTAGACATGATTTGTTTTTGAAATTAAAATGATTTCTAACAACATGAGCCAGTTATGAATATATTAATAATAGTTTCCTCGAAAGCCGTCTAGAAATCTGCGACACAAATTGTTTTACGAACAATGAACAACGAAACATTCGGAGAAAGTCTGGAGAAAGCACAAGTGGCTAGATAAACATTCTAAGGAAGTTCATGATAACATAATCCAATATGAACTAGTTTCCTTCGCCTCATATCTACGGACTGCTAAAATTGAGTCCACTATAATAATGCATGGATACTACTACAACGGGACTGGAGACAGAAGAAGCAAGGAAAGGAATGTTATCGAACCTAATCAGACACACATTCCATTTTCTCCAGGAGCCATCACAAAAGGAGAGGGGGACGTAACGTAATAGTGACATTGTCCCCGATGAAAGAAAATATTTTGTCATGACATGGAGAAAGCTCCTCCGTCTATCCAAGCACATAACATAAAATATTATTATTTTCCTCTTGCCATGATATTGTTTTCCAGTGAAAGTTGCCCTGTTCGGGTAAGTAGGTTCTTCTGCAGGATGTCTTTCTCCAATTGTTTTCATACACGCATGGACTCCTTCTTTCATGGGAGCATAGAGCATTTCTTCTTGTTTTGATGAATACACTGGATAGCTTCTTGGAAGGCTCTGAATGACTGTCATTTTGATAACAGGATCGGGGAGAATTTGTCAGAAAATATGGAGCATTTTATGAAGGAGGGAAGGAACCAGCTCATATAAAAATGATGATGCTTGATGATGAGCCAGTTAAAGATGACAAATGACAATTAATAAAATGACGTTATCCACGGTTGCCCATATTTGTTCAGAGGGATTCGATTGGAACGAGTCATTATCCTTCTGTGAGAGTCATGCCATGGAAGATAACGGCTTGCAAAAATCGATTAATGATTTCCAGCGTAATATTTTTTATTGCTCTGCATTTAATATGGTATGATATGATAAAATTGATGCGCTTGGGTTATAGGTACGTTCAACTACGTTCTCACAGTTAAGTACCATTTTATGTGAGTATTTAAGAGTGAGAGAAAGCATTCTTCGCATTCTCCCATTTATTTCCCCCATTCTCAAACAAATTATTGGGCAGAGAGAGAGAGCCTACAGAAGGAAATGGAAGTTAATGACTTAATGGGTAGTCCAATGAAAAGAGTCATTAGTCGAGAAATAGTTTGCTACACACCTCGCATCCCCGATCATCCCACACCAGCCAACCCAACCAACCAGCTCCAATGCGTGCATGCTACCAAGTGAGAAAATCCATTTCTAGGCATTTTTATGTCTTCCTTCCGCTTTCTCCCTGGAAAACAAAGAAAGAAAGAAATATTTGAGCTGTGAGTGCTCGCTCCCTGGCTCACGTGCAGGGAAAACAATAAAAAAAGAAGCGATGATGAGACTTGAGGAGACTACGCCTTCATATTAATAACAAATGGATGTATTTTATGTGGATGTGTTTGTTCTTATGAGCTTAAATTCAAATTTTATGCTTTTGTTTCTCCTTCCACCGAACAGACACTTTCACCTTTTTTGGAATTAGTATTCCATTCAGAAAAAGAGAGAGAGGTTTCATCATAAATATTCATTCATTTCATACTAAAAATGTATCCTTTTTCTCTTCTATCTTCTTAATCGTGTCTCTTTTCTCTTTTGTGTGTTGCTTTCTCTTATCCAGGTACCAAATTTATGCCACGATGACAGCCTTCTATGTCCCGCTCGCCGTGATGGTCGTCGTCTATGTCAAGATCTTGAGGGTGGTGGCGGAGAAGAAGAAGCACATGACATGGACAAATAACAGTCGGAACAGTAGTGTGGATCGGAATGCCGTTCATGTGGATATGCACTATCCTCATCAAGGTAAGAAAACGGAGCGAAGAAAAAAAAAACTTTCTATTATTATTATTCTCGTACCTATAAATTATAGCATAGCTATTGAATGGATATACTTTCTCCGGCTCGAACTCAGCTCAGGATGCCCTTCACCCTATCACTCCTTCCTATCACTAGGTAATTTATACGAACGCCGAGAAATGAACATGTCTGGAATGCCCCGCTGTGATACATCGTGTCTGAGATATCTTGGAACAATTTTCCCCCAAAGAAGAAAACCAATACACCTTCGCTTTCACTCCCTCCCGGTCCATTTATTTTCCTCTTCCAAGACAATGCGATACAAGCTAAAGCGATACAATCTTATTGTTAGATGGATGTAATGTAGTAGATAAAGTAAGCAAGATAAGACAAGAGCATGTTGGCAAAAACAGCAAAACAAATTTCAGCCAACGGTAAATATTGCGAAACTCAGCAACTTCCTTCCATTTACTAGCTCCAATTATGTATTATTATTGTTACTTTCTCTTTCTTGTAAAAAAAACACGGCTAATGAATGAGAAAAGGAGCTAATCAAAATTAGCTGAGCTAGCAGCAGCAGCAGCATAGTAGCGACTTTTCAATAAACATTAACCAATGTCTACCTATTTATGTAGATCGGGAACAGGAATCAGCGGTGTGGCTGAATGAATGCATTGATCTTATTCAGCCACTTAATTAGATATATAAATAAAAATCATAATGATAAGATGGACCATAGGTTTATAGTTAATTAATTGCCCAGCTCAGCATAGAGAAAGCATTTGTTTTGTTAATTATTATCATTACTATTATGTAATCAAATCTTGTTAATGCTCATACAATAAACAAGATTTGATTCAGTGCAATGCCCAATATCGAAGAACTAAAAATATCAAAGGTTAACTTAGGTACAGATGGTTCGTAAACGTACGTGATATTAGATCCAATCCCAAGAAGTATTAATAATTCGATCTATTTCTAACTATTATTTTAATCATTGAAGTTCCGTACCGGTTTTTACTTCCAAAACCATTAATGATGTTCAAAAAGCTAAAAAAGAAAAGAAAAAGCGTCATTATCTGTTCCCAACTTTAAATACCGTAGCCATTCTACTTTGATGCTTATATTTTGCAGCAGATTATCTGAAGCACCATTTCGGAAGTTATTTGTTCGAAACAGGAAGTTCAAAATAGATAGCACCACCTACACAAAAAATCTATTAGCAATTCCCTTAAACATTCCCCATCCCCCTCCAGCTATATATAATACTGAAAATCATCTAAAGAACTGAAAAGAAACCTACGTGGGGAAATATGAGCATCTAAATTTTTTATTCCCTTCTTACACTTGTGTGAAATTACTATTTACAACAACACACACATGAAAAGCTGGAGCTTATAGACCACTTGAAAAAACTTTCTCTTTTATTACGTAACAGAAGCAGCAGCATAAATAGTGAATGCCGAACCTACACTACTACACACAGCAAAAGAGCCATTTTTTTACTGCTTTTTGTTTGCTCTTGTTTGAAAGGTGTCTAGCAAGCCATATCTCTGTAGCGCTTTGTCCCTTGTACACTGCTGTCACGTCAGCCGCTCATGAAAACTTTCCCTCATTTCTCTTCCTTTCACTTTTCTATTTTATGACAATGTTTATGGTGGTGGATGAGGGAATGAGGAGTTTCCTTTCAGTAAAAAAAATTACTATGAAAAAAAAATGCAATTGCTACATAATACATGATACTTTCTCCGGTATAGTTGGTCTTATCCTGTCTTGTCATTTCGATCAGATAGATACAAACTTCAGGTTTGACTATGAAGGTTTTTTTAGTTGATTTTCTTCCCCTGGCGTAGTTTCATTATTTATTTCTTTTTTCGCGAGAAAAAATATTTTCATTATTATTTGATTGCATTTTTTTAGATCAAATATGAAGTGAAAGTCAATTTTTCCCTCGTCCGATGTGAAAACTGTTTTTGGTAATAAATCAGAAGGGAAAGTTCATTCATCTTGCATGCCTGGCCTGTGGCGAAATGACCAAGGTCTCAAGAAGAAGAAAAATACTCAATGTTATTAAGCAGTAAAAAATCCGATCCTGTCAGTAACTTTGTTTGGATTTGTTGATTTCGTCGAATAAAATATGTGTTCCAAATTGACGGGGATAA
>JAQGAI010003596.1:0-10531 GCA_034696905.1 Lepidocyrtus violaceus
AGAATCCCCCGGTCACTTCAATAAGGACTTTATATAATAGATGGCTAGGAACCTGACTGAGCTATTACAAGATTAGAGCAGATCTCGTCTTTCTCCAGCTTCAGCTTGCTGCTGCTGCAGGATAGAATAGCAAAATCAGCAAACAAACAGAAATAGCAGTAAAAAGGCAAAAAAAGAGACGGAATGAAAAAACGTTTTCGTTTATTTATTTTTTTGTCCTGTGTACAGATATGTGTGTCCGTAGTATTTTTTTTCCCGGGAAATGTATGCATGCCTTGTGTCGCTTTTGCTCTTCCAGGACTGCTTTGTTTTTCATGACTTTCATTTCCTTCCATTTCGTAGGAGTGCTGAAGAAAAAAAGAGGTCTAGTGCTTCATATACAAGGGATGGAAATGGCATAATGTATTTGGTATGTTTGGAATAGTATAGGAAACATAAGTAATGCTGTTTACTATTCAGTAAACTAATGCATATATGTATGTAATAATATGCATTTAAAGCAAGATGATGGAACTTGAAATTCCGATGCTTCGTCCATGAGCTTGATTCGGTTTGTTAGTTTGGGCCTCATGAATCACATGAATATCCCTTGTTTTTTTTGTGTATGAGTCCTGTACTCGGTCGGAGAGGGCTCAAGCTCCGCAGATTCTGTTTGTGAGTGAGCTCCTGCCATTCGAAAAAGCTGGCCGTGAACGTTCATAAAATCCCAATGCCGCCGCGGCCGTCGTCGTGTTTGAAAACGATGCTGATTTCCTCGGCTGCTTTGAAGATTTAAAATATAAAAAGGTTTCACTTTGTATGTAGTATACCCAAGCGGAGCCGGTACCTCCATCTAAACCCGGTCTGTTCTGTTCTTGGACTGTGGATGGGACACGCAGCGTCTGCGAGTGAAAGTGCATTTTCCCTTTCAGCAGCAGTCTTTTATTTACATGAAACTACTGTTTACTTAGTCGGATGATGATAATGATCATTCAAAAAAATTTGCATATAGAGTGTATCCAAAACTAACCATGCATACAGAGAATTATCTCCAGTATTCCGTATACACCACTACTACAATGTGTATAAACACTAGATTGTCACAATCCATGTTTGTTCATTGTAGACGATAAACCGGAACTCGAAACAGTTTTCTCCTTTACTACTTTCACTTTCTGCATGTAGTTGTTATATGAGTGGAGAGAGAGAAAGGTACATTGTATTTATTGTCAGGATTATACAAGTCCGAAATGAAGCATGTGCCATGAATGGCCTAATTGTTTGTCGAATATGAATACGTTATACATACTGTAGTATGCCACATGCAGTGGAGGGAAGCTAAACGAAGCGTCGCGTCTTTTTTAGATGATCTCATTGTAAATATGCCCCAGTCCTTTTGCAGCTTCTCATCAGTTATGTATGACCGGATACATATAATAGGAAATCGGTACGGTACATTTTTCTTAGTGCCAAGAAATGAAGGGAAAATGTCCTCAATTTATATTTGTTTTCCTTCCTTTCCCAAATTCATTATGGAAGGGAAAGCAAAGTCGAATATTAAATAAATTACGGATGGATCTATTCGCTCTATACTGAGCCCGTTATGTGTATAATATTTTGCTTAAGAATTAGGAAAGCTGCTGCATGGTATCAGGGAAAACTTTCAATTCAACTTGCATATCCATATGCATATGAGATTGACCTACTCATATCTTGGACTTGGAGAAAGTAGCCTACACTGTTAACATAGTGTATTACGTCATTCCCCTCCGAATCCTGGCGGGTCGATCTTTCTGGGCGCAACTGCTATGCATATGTCACCCAAACAAAACTTGCTGTTTCAGAAACTTTGGCCAGCGCTCAGAACTAAGTTTCATATACAAAAAAATGGACACTACAATGTCTTAAAGTAGACAATGGGAGGCTACCATTGTCAATGACAAAAATGTCAGTATGTTATACAAAAAGTGACATATATTATTTGTGGAACGATTCCAAACAGAGCTACAAGAGTTGGCCCAGTTTCCGAACACATTATTTTCTCATAAAAGGGATTGCAGCTTAGGAGCATTGTATATTTTGTAATAAATAAATGTGCGAAAAGGAAAATGTATTCTAATGCAGTGATGCTCCGTACTGAATTATTATTCATGATGATGGTAATGGCCAAGGCGATGCGTTGTGGAACGCCTTTGAGGATCCGTATATGACTCCACATAAAATTTGCGTACTGTAGTAAAAATGCAAAACATAAAAATGGTCCGAAAACAGGAAAACAGAAAAAGGATGTATGGAACACCGCCAGAAACTATTGAGAAAGGTTGGAAGGAAAGATAACTGCGAAGTTGTTTACGGCGGGATTGATACTTTCACCGTCAAGTGACTGTTATTTAGAAGAATTTTTTTCTGGTGTAAGAAAGCTCAGTCCCTTGATACATTTTGCAATTTTAAGGTTGAAAGGAAATAGAAACGTCGTTCATTCACGATCACATCGTCGTCATGAATGATTGACTTGACCAGGGGCCATAGCCATGTAAAATAGGCCATAATATATTTATTTATACATGAGAGAAACAGTGCCATGTTTAAATATAGCTCCTACTTCTTCTTCGTGGAGAAAGTAAATAGTTCCTCGACTGATATCTTATGTCATGTCAAACAATTTTTTCCCTCACATCCGACGGAATGCAATCGATAAACGTTACATGCAAAAAATGATGATAAGACTTTTTTTTACCAGAGGTGACTAGCAAAACTTTCCATGTACCTATGCCTATGTATGTGCCTTTAACAAATAGTGGAAAGCTATCCAATCCCCAGTCCCTCTGTCTGCCTTCTCCTCAAAACGGAAACTTTTTTGGGGATGCATGGATGCATGCACTGCATCTCATATTTCTGTTTGACTTCTCTAGGATTTTTTTTCGCCTTCCCTCAGCAATTTCATACGGGCCATTTTTCTCCTTCGTATTTCTATACAAGGCATCGTTTAACAAAGTTGACAGAAGTTCAATGCTCACTTTTTCTATACTCTGGTGAGGGACACGTATTTGGAATTCAACTTTTTATCGGGTTCTTATTTTAATGTGAAAGTCACGATAATAATGCCGTGTTACGTAAAATGTGATATGTATTGGAACGGAAGGAAAAGCTAAGGTATGTATCGAAAGAGGAAAAAAAACTTTTCTTCTTCTTTTTCTGATCTAAAAAGTCGACAGAAATGAACGAGACCTTAAACAGTTTGACTAGAGGAAAAAGTGAAAAGAAAGTAACTTTCACTATCGTATGTTGTATGCTTAGAGCCGGCCAAAACGAAAACTGACAAAGAATCGCAAAAAGTAGAGGAACTACATTCGTGAAGTGTGTAAAAATGAACTTCCAAAAAAAATCCTATCCATCTAAAAAGCCGTACAATACAACAACAAGCTGTTTTGATCGTGTGGAAGTTAAGTTTAAATAGATTCCGGGAAGTTGGAATGTTTTACCTTGAATGTTTGTCAGGGAGAGAGTAAAAGACCACGATAAAAATACCTTCCAGTCTTGTACGTCATGTTTATGCATTGCCAAAAAAGTAAATAGCAATTTCTACACCGGGGACAGCAAGCTTTCACTTGAAGGATTATCATCGCACAGTGAATGTTTAATATAGTTTAATATGCCTAGTATTTAATATGGATTTCGATGGAGGAAAAAATACTTTCTCGGAAACTGGTTAAAATTGTTGTTGACTTTTTCTTTAATACTTTTTTGTTGTTGTTAGTCATGCAATATAAGGTTTTTCGATTAGATTTAAGCAAAAGATGTTTATGTTTATATGTTTCTTTCTCTCCCTAGGTGCAATTTTCGAGCAAGGAAGCACTCAAACTCAGACAGCGTTCAAGTACGCCCTAACCGTGCGAAACCGGATCACGGAGGACAGAAAGTTTGAGATCCAGGCCTTTGTTGATGTCATTAATACAGCGGATGCGTTCAAGCTATCGAGGATCAGTAAGTGTACTTCACTTTTCTTTCATGCTGTTGGTGAAGTAGATAAATTTTTGCTGCTCATTTACTTTGTCATGCTGCTGTTTTTGTTGTCGCTTCTTGATTTTTTTTCTGATCGCATCGTAATCATTCAGTCAATTTTGCTGGGCTCTTGCAGGGCTCTTGCAGGATGAGCTATTATTAATTGTGCCATTTTTAAGCAAAGTAACAGGAGTACACAAAATGTTCTAGAATGCAAAAATATCTGAAATCAGAATTGGCTTAACAAATAGTTGAAGAAGTTCCCAAAAACTCATGCAGGGGCTACTAAGAAAATGGCAAAAAGGTTGCAAATTGACAATCTAACTGAAATTAATTTAATTTAATTTAAACAAGTAATCTTTCCAATTGCCTCTACCCTTTATACAAATGTTTGCATAAATACGCTCTCCCAAAAAAACTCAAAGGAAATAACAATAATTACTTTGAGAAGATAAAACATTTCCTATTTCCTAGCAAAATGCAATCTCACATGTGAAATGAGGAGCATTAGGCGACGGAGTCAGGATGCCAGCAATAAAATGAAAATAATCGCGCAGAATAAAAGGTAACGTATTCCTCTCATTCCGAGAATGGGATTGTTCTCTCTCCGACGAGTTCAAACCCAAGATAAATAGACCTATGGCCATTTCCTCCATTCTGCCGCAGTGCCAGTCAGTATGTATAAGAATGGGAACGGGCCATGGACAATTTCCTTTCTTGTCTTGTTCATTTATTTGTTTTCTACGCATTTTGCATGTAAACAAGCTAAAAAAATGAGTGTAATCTTATCTTGGCTATGTATCTTGAATATTTGGAGGGAGTAGATTAGCTCCAATTCCAATGTAATAATGGATTAAGATCATCATGATTGCATTTGCCAGTCTTCCCTCCGCTCTTCCCCATTCTCCCCAAGTGCTCTCTCTTGGAAGCTTCCAATTGCAATGGCTGTCGAAATTGCGGAATTGTGTAGTAGTAGTAGTCCTGCTCCATGCCAAGTGTACGACAGAACTGGTGCACAATATTAAGAAAGAATTGAAAAATGATAATAACATCAGGAAATAGGAGTTAGCTTTCTCCTCCGTCGGAGTAAATAAATATGTGAGGCTTCCTCCACCACCGTACGGTTTGAGCATCGTGTAATGGTAATGTAGATAGCAATAATCCGCAATGAGCACAACAGCACAAACTGCTAGATTATTGAGTCTCTTTCCTTTCATTCCGAAGTCGAAAAGGGAAAGCCAGTCAAGGCTATTAGAATACTGGTTGGTTGGTTGGCTTGTTTGGTAGTCCCAAGCATTGTAGCTTTTATTTTAAAATAGGAAAAACCATCTGAAAGATTTCTTCTTATTTTTCTGCAAAAAAAGCAGCTTCATTCATTGGACGTATTTTCTTCTTCTCTTCTTTCTCTAGCTCTAGCAAAGAAATGGTTTCCAAATAAAAGGAACAACTACCAAGATTGTTATATTGAATTTAGAGCATCTTAGAGAGTTCATTGGAACCACTACGGCAGGACGAAGAAATAAGAGTGTCTAGAGATAGGAGAACGAGTGAGTTTTATGAGAAGGAAAAGGTGACTTTGCATTTCAATCTCTTTTTTTTCGGATGTTGCTCCCTTCTTCGTTTGTGAAAAAAAAAACACTATGGATGGAGCAAGGAAAATAGGAATCTTTTTGAATGTGCTTTAGCAAGATTTTTTTTTTCTCTCTCTCTTGTTACTTTTCACGTGCATAGTATAAAAAAGTATATTACAATGAGAGACGTTTCAAGACGGGACCGCTCTCCCTACTCGACGAGCCACGAGTTTAACTATTTACATCTACGGGGAAAGGAGGAGAAGAAAAAAATATTGCTACAATATTAGACATGTTTGCAGTTTGTACTCCTCACTACCTAATAAACCTGGGCTTCAACTTTGCACACCAATTTCTCCAAAGCTGAAGGAGTTTATTTTTTTTTACTCGGCTCCTCCGCTATAAGTGAAGAGAATGAGAAGTATTGCTAAATCGAGCACAAGCAAAGAAGAAAAAAAAGGTAGGAGAGAAAGCATGATGGGAAGCATGCATAGTGTCTCTGAAGAGCAGGAAACTGACAGTTTTCCTACAACAAGATGGGAAGTAAACAAAATAAGAAGAATGAACTTCTGTACTATATGCAGTTCTTCCCGTTTACTAGTAATACACGTAAAAAAGGAGAAAGCGATTTTGCTGAACTACTTTTTTTACCCAGTACACTCCACTCCACCCTATCAGCTAAACCCACCGACGACCGACTGGGAACAACAGCGGTGAAAGTGAAAATCCCAGGAGTCTTGTATTTGTAACAGTAGTAGTGGAATGAATGAAGCTTCCATTCTTTCTTCTCCTCCTTCCTTCCCCCCACGAGTTTTTTTATTTCTTTTTGCCTTTTCCTTGTCAAATATTTTTTTGGGTATGTCTAGGTATGTATGCCTTGCAGGGCCAAGGGCACGTATTACGAAAAGAGAAAGCATGGCGTGCTATGCCATGTCATGGCATGGCATTCATTCCGTAATATGCTCCCTCGTCTCTCTTACTTTTTCCCCGTATATGTGTATGCGTAAAAGTTAAAAAGAAAAAAAAGATGATGAAGAGAAAGCATTCTCCTCTTTGCTCTTTCACTCTCTCATTTCTTCTGGCAACAAACAATATTTTCGTGGGAATGGCGCTCCTCAGCAGGAACAAGGAGCAACAACAACTAGGGATAGGTAGGTAATTTCTCTCCGGCTCCTTGTATCGTAACAGAGTGCCTACTCCACTACCAGCAGCAGCAGCATCAGCTCCTATTATAAACGCAGCTCAATTGAGTTAGTCTGCTTGGTTGCACTAGTAATAACTTGGAAGAAAAGGAGAAGAAGTTATGACATGTCCATGTTATATATGAATTTTGACTGGAGAAGGCAGGCAGGCAACCAACGACAAAAAAAACTTGGAAACGGGGCTTCTTCGTCTTCTTCCTCTTATTCCTTCGCTCTCTGCTTATTATTTTCTCCAAGGGAGGAAGACTTTTTGGACTGTGTGTGGTATAGACTGACTGTCGCGTCAAAAGTTGAAACTATGGTCGTAAAATTTCCAATCTCTGCTCACGCATACAAATCATATTTTCTGGCAAACGGGCTTGCCAGATTTTCTCCAGAGAAAGGGGATAGGAAATGGGGATGGAGGAGTGAAAATATAGAAGAGTGAGTGTAAGTGTGGTTGTGTATGTAGCTCTCGGATATGGAGATGACATTCATTCAAGAGTGGAGCATGTATTTCCGTTTAGTGATAGCATAAAAAGGGGAGATAAAAGTCCTCATGCAATATTTTTACTAGCTGAGTAAGAAGGCCGATTCAGGGATGGCCAATGATTTCTTGAGAAAGAAAATATGCAACTTCTTTCATTATGACAAGTTGTTAAATGGGTGGATTTTTATTGGGCAATTAATTACCTAGCTATGGTTCCTTCCTTTTTTTATTATTAAAGGGATACGATGACAGTAATAAGTACAAAAAGTAGTGGGCATATGTGTGGGGTCAATTGGGAAGAGCAAAGTAAGCACATCTTTCTCTCAGAAATTGGGAGCTTCCAATGACGTCATCATATCATATTAAATGGAGAATGACACGTGCGTGGGTAATATTTTTTACTAAGTAAGAAAATCCTTTTTAATTCGTGTGCTTGCCGCCATTCAAGGCACATTCCTTTGTACAAAAGACGAGAATATTCCTAACATGAACAAACAATTTAAAACAAAATATTATTAATTGCACCTACCACACTCACATTTTCGTATTTAACGTATCTACCGATAATTGAAGGAGTATGAAGTAAAAATTCGTACCGCTTTCAACACCCACTGAAAAGCAATCCATTCATATCTATGCACGGTATATTCTACCAACTTGCGAACAAATGAAAAAAAAAGAATTCCCCACTTTCCATTCTCCTACACACCACATCCCCTTACTATATAACAATCAGGAAGGATTAATCGTGCAAGCACCAGCCACGTTTTTTCCGCTATACGTTTTCAATTTGAAGCTATTTGCTTCAGTTGCTTCTATAAAACGCACCAGTTTCTCGATGAATAAATACTCTTATTACTGTACATTTCTTCGTGTTCACCACCAGTCTTAACCAGCCACCTCTACCTACCAACCCTATTCACTTTCTCGATAATAAGAATATTGTTGCTTATATGTATATATGTAAGCTAAATAAGTTCTTGCAAAGGATTACGTAACCCTTTTCACCCCGACATGGCCGGGAATGAAGAATACAGAGAAGCGCTTTATCAAACTTTCACTATTTTCATGATTTATACCCAATGAAATCTCAATTTCACCTCAATAAATTCAGTATGATTCTCAATTTTTCTAGGCAATTAGTCGATTTCAATGTGCAGTGCAGCTGGTGCGTTGACAGAATATAATGCACGGGTTGGGGAGAAATCATTTATCTGAATTACACTTTCTTTTCTTCCCTTTCATTCCAATTTGGCCTCTCTTTAAGTAACAGTACAAACGATGAGGGGATACAACTATATGAAGGAAACATGGGAAAACCTATATAACTAACTATACCTTCTTCCGCTTCCACGAATTTTTTCCCGAATCTTCAATTGCGTAATCATATATATCAATGGAAAAAAATCTGGATCATGCATTATTTTTCCCATGCTTCCTCCACCTTCCTTATCGCTAACTGATTGCATAGATCAAAAAAGTTGTGTGTAAAAAAGCCTTGTAAAATAAAATGAATGTGAATATTTTTTTCGTAAAAAGGAAAAATTGGAGAAAGTAGGCAATGCATGTTCACGTCAACGCTTAAGTTTCTTTTTAAAAAAAAAAGTTTCCTTTTTTCGCGACAACATAATGTTGTTATTTATAGTCGATCTTTGTGCGTGTAGCATGATGCGTTTCTGCTCTACTTTTAAAACTTTCCTCCAGTAATATATTACTTCCATTTGATGGTTGACATCCAGTCCATATTATAACCTGATTTGGAGAAAAGAATAAAATCTTTCCTTCCCACCACCAAAACTACTACACACTGCAATCGAATCCTCTATGAGTGAAGGGGCAACAAAAGAGAAAAATAGTTTTCAATTTACGTTACATTTGCACTTTCAATTCCAATTCCCAGTTTCAAACACTCCTCTATCTGGAAATGGAAGGAGTGTCAGATATTTTAACAGATTTTTCTCTCTTTTTTTTCTCAGAATAAAAGTAGTAAATAACAAGATTGAGATTTCAGAAAACAAGATCTAGTTGAAAATCCGCTTTTTTTCTCTCGGAAGACTGTTAATGGAATGTGATACACAGTTGCAATGGACATTTTGACTTTTCACCAGGATTTGAATTTGAAATGTGATTTCATCAGAGAAATCAAGCCACTCCATCCATCATCTTATCAAAAAAAAAATCCACTGCATTGCACTCCAAAAATACGCGTAGTGAAAGTGGTTGGAAGATAAATCCATTTAGACGGAAATGCATTTTCCTTCTATTTTACTAATGCATTTGATGCATTTTCAGTGGCATTCTCAAAATAAATCCTTTCTATTTATATTCTTCCAAGAGGGATTTTTTATTCTTTCTTTAGCCATTTTATTGGCTTTGGCTTTCACGCACAGAGATAGAAACGTATCCATGTGCTTGTTATGGGGAAAGTCAAACATTCAGAGACAGAGATAATCTTTTGAGAACTTTCTTAAACATTCTTGGCTTCCTCCAAAATCTAAGAAATACTATCAATAGCAAACTATGCAAAGAAGTATGATATATTGTAATCATTTATGCATGAATTTACATACCTCATTCCCACATGCATCAGCAAGGAAGTCTCTGGTTTGGAATCATCGTCTGCATCCTATTTTTTTGTGCTTTTCTGGGTTTGTCTACTTACCAATGTATGTATTACAATAACATGAACTATTTGTTATAATTTCCTCTTCCTCCTTTGTACTCCAAATTTGGCTTTTCCTCCCGTCCCATTGTAAACATTCCTGTGTCAGATTACTCTCAATGGAAAAGCAACTTTTAACACTAATCTTCATCTTCAAATCTTCATGCTTGGGATGGGAACCAAAAACGAGGTTTTCCGCTCTACCCATCTATGAATTTAATGTTGGGGGTATTGTGTGTGGCAGGGAAAGTGACTGGAGATGAAATGGGTGGTGCAACTTTGAGATATATCTATATAATTTTTATGCTCTGAACCCATCATCTTATTGAGACGTAAGGAAGGGGAAAATGCCCCTTTTGAAGAAGAAAAAAAAATGTTCCCCGAGAGTGAAAAAGGGGGAAGTGAACAGAATAAATAGCAAAAATCCAAAGGAGGGTTATCTCCAAGCAGGATGGACTCCGTACCGTTTTGCATCTTTCTTTTGTACAATTTTCGAGATCAAATGGTGATGATACAGATATGGATACGTACATGGGATAACAACATGACACTGCGTCATCATTCCGTATAACTGAATCACAGAACTCTCTGTTTGGTTTGAGACTTCGATTGAGTAAACACACTAGTTGGTATATATACATTTAGG
>JAQGAI010003597.1:0-10530 GCA_034696905.1 Lepidocyrtus violaceus
GGCTGAAATGAAAGGAAGTTCATTCTGGCGTGGATAATGTTGTTAATGCACTGCATCATCAAGAATGTCGATAGGTAGTTTGTCCCTTGTGGGAACTAGTCGGAAGAAAGTGGATGAACTTTCTCCCGGCCGTTTGCCCTCCGTATAAAAAGCAGTCAACAAAGACATACCTCATTGCTCATCCAGTTTGTAGTAGCTGGTGGCAAGCCAAAAGTCACCGGAGCTGGAGATCTTATTGTTGGCTTGTTGGTTTTATAGGTAGGTAGTGTATAGGTGTAAATTGTGTGGAATTTTATTTTTGTATATTGTATTTTTGCTAGTTTAGGGATCCTAGTAAGTAGTCAAAGTGCGTAATACATGAACAAAGATCAGAGCAGTCTTAGATGAATTTCATTTTAACTTCGACTTGATAGGTGAATGTATTAAGGAGTTTAAGCATACTCACTTCTATAAAGGAATGCTGCTGCTGTGAATCTATTTCTTTGTTAATTACGTTTGAATATGAATCATTCCCTTCCCGTTGTATCCCAGAATTTCCCCTCTTTGTCAGAAGTTTATCGATCAAACCTTTCCCTTATTAACATTCCTCGGCCCCACATGATGATAGCACTGCATGCTGAAATTGAAAGTCATGGTGAGCTGTAAATGAACTTGTTCCTTGATTCAATAATCCCCTTCTTCCTCCACATCCCTTCCAGGCTTTACTTTTTGCATATTCCATTATTTTCGCCTTCGAATAAATTTCTGTTTGATGACATGGTCACTTCCTTCCATCTAATTAGGTATGTATTTCTCGTTTACGTCTGTTATAAGTTATAACCCCCTGTTATGCAAGCATATAGATTTAATCAAGGAAATATAAAAGCTGCTTTTGTAACCTCTTTATTGAATAACAGAAAACATCTAACGTGCAACGATCATCACTATCACTATCAGCATCACACATGACTTTGATTCATGATAATAGCTTAACCTTGTCGAGGGGTCCTTGTTAAATTTTGGAATTTTCTCTGATTACATTTAATCTCAAAATTTACAGCATGGCATTGCTGTAGATGTCATTTTTTGTCCCGACAAATGTGACTTCTCATATGGAATGGAACGGAAATGTTTGTAAAATTCACTCATATTTTCGCTTTCTATATTAAACAATCCACACTATTTTCATTTCAACAGGGAAAACTTTAAAAAATTCTTCATACTTATCATGAGCAAAAATAGAGAAACCAGACCCTTTTAAACCCCAAGTGGAAACTAAAATATTTGTATCCGTAGTTCTTGTATGAGTTTAGCATAATAATAGTTCCATGAGGAGAAAGACCACTCACACTGAACCCATCTTGTTTTTCTGAATTCAGTCAAATATTAAAAAACTAAAAGACACGTCCCATTCTAGTTATTTGTGTTAAACTCTGGAGAGAAATGGAAAGGGGGTCTTCATAGTCCAGACAAGGGACTGGCTCTGCGGCTTGGGGCAAACTAATAATGACGGTATTTTGTCAAGGCTCATGGAACGCTGCCATAATACTAATAAGGATGAGGATAATAATAGTAATGCAAACGAAAAAAGACATGTTTTTCTCTGAAAAAAAATGGACTTTCACTCTGCAGATTTCTCTCTAGTCCCCATTGAAAAAGATGATACAAATGAGCAGATATACTTATAGGCTTAGTTAGTGATATTAGACCTCTCTCAGCTGGAGAGTAAGAAGAAAAGCAGCAGCATATTATGTGGTGCTGGCTGGTAACTAATTTGGAGTCAGTCAAAGAAAAAAGGGTTCTCTCTATGAAAGGTTGTTAAGCTTAACTCCGAAAGCTAATGTGGGCAATATTGCTTTTCTCTCTGCCGTCACTGGGCATTTTCAGGGGGTCGGAGAAGTATTTTTCTTCTTATTTTTTTCCCTCGGAAAATGAATTTCGATGAAGTCCCTATATCCTCTTGAGAGATCATGTGAATAAAAAGGACTACCACAAAAATATAAAACATTCCGTTAGTGTATCTAGGCAAAGCTGGCATATTTGTTCCTTCCGAGATCAAAGTCTTTTTGGTTATATTTGGATTTGGTTATGATGGGAAAATGGGCTTCACGTGTGCTCACTTAAAAAAATATACAACGAGAAAAGGGGAAAAGGAACGTCAAGTCATTAGAACAGGAAGAAAGAGGAACAGGGACCCTATACACTATACAAAATAGGTATAACTGGTAACTACACAGAATGGGAAAGTAGTCTGGTCAGAACAGAACAAGGGATTTTATATCCCTTTCATGCCGTGAAATAAATGAAAGGGGGTCAGCTTCAGATCTCCTTTTTAACGGAAAGAATGTACATGTGACTGTGATTTTGATGATTTCATTAAAATCATCCACTGTATCGATTATGGGAGGAAATTTCAAAAACGGTTGCTTTTTTGTTTCATCTTTTACATTTTAAAAGTTGTTATATTGGTACAGATAGTTCGTTGTAATATTTTGTATTCTGTTTGTTGCGGCGGAGGTCAAGCGGACCGGAATCAAAAATCTAAATTGCGTTGGAGAAACCTGGGCCGCAAGTCGTCGTTCTTCTAGAGTTGTTAATGACATGTACCGGACCGGCATAGAATTCAAGGTCAGGGGCCTCTGGAAATTTTTAAATTGGTTATGTAATGTGAGGTACATTCAGTGCTTCATTTTCATTTACATATTCAACCAATGCGACAAGACTACGTCACTGGATCTCGATCTCACAGTGCGTTTTTTAATTAATGCAGGGAAAGAAAGTGTGAATTTGAATTGTCCTTGAATCCAGTGGATGATCGGAGGCCTGCCTGTATGCAATATTGAGTAAACTAAAGAAAATTAGGATTTTTTTTCCTTTGATCATGGATAGTTACGAGAAAAATCTTCATTTGCATATTGTACTTGCTGGGAAGTGAAAATAGGAATGCAGCTAGCATGAAACGATTACGATACGCCAAATGAAAAATTCAGGGAAATGAAATGCCTAAACATTTTTTGAACATATAATACGGATGTGTTGGTTCCCGATTCCATTCCAATTGCATTTTTCTCCAGAAGGACCGGAAAACCAAAACCTGGAATCTGAAAAATTTCTTTCATGTAGGATTTTTGTCTGATATTCTCCTTCCCATGAATTTATTTAAACCAGTCAAGGGCAGGCTTGAAGGGTAAAATGTTCACAATTTAATGAGTAAAAAATACAACAGCAGTGCAGTAAACAAAAGTTTGTAGGAGCAAGTGACTGTTTAGAATTTAAATACTTATCCACATTGAATTCAATCCAATTTTAGCTTTCATCAAATTCTTTAAAAAGGTCGTTTGTTTCTCTCCTGAACAGATTGATTTCCTGGTTAAAATACGCTGGAAACTGGTTCATCCCACTGAAAGGTCAGCCACTGAAATCCAATCTGTTGCCACTGTTTGGCCTTCTGTTTCAGTTAAAAACCGATTTTGTCTACGTGCCTATCATTTCCAATTATTTACAGAAAGGGAGTACAATCCGAATGATTTGATTTTCCCTTTTTTACGAGTCGTAATTATATTCCGGGTTTCTTTGAACTTCACATGTGAAATGCATTATTGACGGTGGCCGTCACGTGCAGAGCATGATCATTCCTTTTTGCGCATCTTGGATCAGTGATTGCTTTTCTCTGCTATGCAAATTCTTGTTGTGTAGTTGTGCAGTGATAGCATCGGAAATTAAAATGAGAGCAAGCAAGGACGATAAAGAGGAAGGCTATTTCAAATGAATTTTTGCCGGCTGAAAAATTAAAACCCATTTTGTTAATTATCTTAATTCCAAATCCTTCGAAAGTGGATGCATTTGAACAAAATGTCTAAAGTGTACATGCCATGTTTTCAGTTCCTTCCATTTGAGAAGTATCTGATTGTGAGTTCAAAACTGGGTGATTGGCAGGTAGAAGGCACAAACAACATTCAAGGATAAATGGAAATCGAAAAGTTCATTAAAACGTTTAAAAAAACTATTAGATCAAACTAAACAAAAAAAACTTTTGGAACAACATTGTGTCCTATTATTTTAATGAAACCACATAAAACTTTGTCCGCATCTCATTTTCTCCATTATTTTTATGGAGTACATTTGGAGTTTGCATTGCATATGTTGAAAACATAGAAAAGACAAACACTCAAGTTTTTCAAGTAGGTAGAATTGCTCCAGTGCGGATTGAGCAGGAATGACTAAACAAAACTATCAATATTATATGCTTGCAATTTTTACACATGAAATGGATATTTTCAATCAATTTAAAAAAAATTACATGCTGATTGACTGGATACACGAGTAAAGTCCGGTCTATCACATGTGGGGGAAGATAATCGTTGACAATTTTACAAATATGTAAAAATCCTATACTTTGTAATTGCTTTATTGACATGGTTGTTGATTGTGAAGAAATTGTCAATAAAATTGAATTGAGCTATATTAAATTTATTTTATTTTTGCAGAATGCCAAGTACGAGTTTCCGGGTGCTGTCGACAACTTCCTACTGCTAGCTGTGTTGGGAATTCTGGCATCGGACGGAAGGAAACTGACAATGAGTGCTATGTTGTGTGTTTTTATACAGTTACATAAAATACCAACCTGAAATAGACAAAGGTTCCACTAAATTTTTCATAAATAACTAGTTGTTTTGAACGTGACATAAGAATGCAATGAATTTTATGCAAATGTCTGTCTGTCAACTAAAATCTATCAAAACTGCTTTTGAAGGCCAAATTTAGTAAATCAACCTTGATTCTTGCTGCAGTCTCACAGTGCCCCAGATTCAGTCCAGTGTTTTTTTTTTCTGGAAAAAGTAATAAGTATTTAATGCCCAACTATTGTACATCGTGAATCAGTGCGCATTTTGGAAAAACATTATTAGGAGTACATCAACCACAACTTTCTTTTACAAATGTACAGTGTACAGAATTGTACGCAATTTCCAAGACCGAAGCTCCAACCCAACACCTAAACTGGAGAGCAACTGAACAACTAACTTAAGTTTCAATAGCTTAAGCCCTTGCTTGGATAAAGGGTTTCCAATGAGCCACAATTTAAGTTTCCTTTGGAAAAATCAGTTTAGTAAGAAACCACAACATCTGCAACCCTTGTAAAAGTAAAACTGGACAGATTTTCGAATTAAAAAAGAACCTGTTACAAACAACAAGTAGAATGTGCTGCTGTTGTACAAGTAAAAGCTGCTCGTGAGTAAACACTCCACGCACGACAACTCCCGTCAAACAAGGAAGAAAAACAAGTCAGGTCATCATCCCCATCATCCTCCCAGAATTTTGAGAGAATTTTGCGGAGTGAAATCAAATGATGGAATTCTGGAGATTTCCTTTCTGAACTCACATCATTTTAGAAAGAACTACGAAAAACAGAGTGTGTTACGAGCTTTTGATGAGCAGCACAGACCCATATAACGCAAAGACATGACAGAACGTGAGTGAAAGTGGAAACTGAATCTGTTGCAAATAAATATATTCCTTCCTCCCTACAATTCCCATAAATATGATAGGTTTATTACGTGGAATTCAAGTTGGAAACACGTATTTCGAATTGTGTCAAACCATCTGACGCGGAATTCCTTTACAAGCTTAAACTTTTATAATGCGCTCGTGTAGATCTCAACGAGTGTGGCGTGACATCATCAAAGCAAAGCAGATTTCACCAATCTTAGCAAAAACTTACTGTAATGGGCTTGTGTGTCAGTCACTCTTCTAACTTGCAGTCATTTGCTAGTTTACTTTAGGGAAAAAACTCTAGTAAGTAAAAGCATAGCTATTTGCTAAAAATTTGCATAGCCTTCCTGGAGTTTTTAGTGTTTAGATAAATAAATGCCTGCCTAGGTACTTCACTGTCTTTGAAGATTCTTAAGGGATTTCAAAATTACAGGAAGACTTAAGAACAACTTCGAGGAAATAAAACGAAACTGTAATCTCGGGAGTTGATGCGTCAGCGAAAAACAAATTTTTGAGTTGTCATTTCAGCTTTCAACGGTTGAGTCGTGTGGAACAGCCTGACAAAGGGAACAAGAAAAATGAGTCCTTCTGGCTGGCTTGATGAGTCTTCAGACTCCAACAACTCCTCGGCGTATATCCTAGACCCGTCATTATCTAGTCATCACTCCGTTCCCCATTCTCATCACCATCATCATCAGCACCACGATTATGGCGGCGGTGGTGGCATCCGCAAAATCGTGAGTGACACTGCTACCGCCATTGGAGGAGGAGGAGGAAATGGGAGCCTGGACCATTTGTACAATACTCAACAGAACAGTAATCATCATCCTATTCTACCCCATTTTAATAATGACTCATATTGGCCCGCTTTCGGGGAAGATGGCTTTGATGATGAAGGGAGTGGTGGGGGGATTGGGAGTGAGGCTGACTGGGGGATTGTCAGTGGGAATGGAGTTGATGAAGGGGCTATCTCGTGGGACTTGGCTTTCCGGGACTCAAGCCGTTTCTGGGTCCAGTACATACTTGTTCCTATTGTCGTCATTATTGGGGTGATGGGAAATGCTGTGACCATTTACATTCTTACTAGGAGACCAATGCGCTCCTCCACAAATGTGTAAGTACTAAATAAATTTTACACTTCATTTTATACCCATTTTCATGTGTCTTGAAGAGAGTGAAATAAATTATGACAAGGACTGGACTCGGCCTTCACGTTTGCTAATGACAAATGAGTTGGCATTGTAAAATATGTTATTTAGTATGGCGGAAGCTTTTTCACTTCATTTTAAGTTTCATCAGTTGGTCCTTTCTTGTTGAACGAAAGAAAGCATTATACATTTTCTTTTCTTCTACTTAATTATGTTTTGGCTTTAATTACTGGAGAAATAAAAGAAATATTAGGTTGCTTTGCCGTTTCACATTATGGCAAATGTGCACCTTTTTAGAAAATCAGCGAAGCATTAGAAAAGTCACAGGATCATTTTTCTGCAGCAGCTGCCAACAGCATAATGAATTCGTTTGGAATATGTGGGCATTCAAGCATGAAGTGACTTACTTTCCTAAATTTCTAACTCCGTTCATTTAAGCATTTATATTGAAAGGCGAAGAAAAGTGTAAGTTAAATATTTCGACTGTAAAAATAATTTATGTACTTTCATTTCATTTCTCGTTTGAATATACTTTTTGTAAATAACTAATGATCACGGGGTGATGTGATATGCGAAACCGAGTGGAGTCGTTATAAAAAGGATTCATCTGTCGTCCGTCCGTGCCTACCCATACCATACCCAGCCTACTTGCATTATGGAAGCAAACTATTTTATTTTTCCCTTCACTGCATTCTTGACAGACATTAACCAGACATTATTCCCATCATCTGTCGTAACGTTCTTTTCCATTTCCTCATTGCATTCATTCACCATTTCATTTCAAGCAAAATGAGTTGGATTGACAGGGGAAACGAAAGAAATGTCATTTACTGGCAATTCACATTTATTGCTAATATTTTTCAGCTCATTTTCGTTTTAACTCCGTATTCAATGCCAAAAAACCCTGGCCATGTAGTACTGTTTCCCCTTTAAATGTGTTGCTGTTGCTAATGGGGGAAGTGTTGAGAAAATTATGTAATGTGATCTGCAATTTAGAGGTGTCTGGTATCAAGTTTATACAGTGCTTAAATGCTACTTACGACTATTTGAGAAGTTTTGTAAAAGTTGGAAGGAAACCATATGAGAAAGCACCTTAACGTTGAAACTAATAAGATATTTATTTACGACCATTTTTGTAGTGTGCACTAAAGTTATAATAGCATATGCCATTAAAAGTATTGAGGGCCACCTCATCCACCCCAGCCACATGGGTCGGATTTCAAAAGAGGTAATAGGAAGAATGTTAAAACCAAACTGAAAAATTAATGCTAGCCTACGTCATAGCACAACTTTCAATAGTTAAAATAAAACAGCCGTTAAAAAGGCAACTAATGTTTTGCAGGAATAATTTTCAGGGTCAAGTTGAATTTTACCTCATAATATGGCATATTTCAAAACGGAGCAGCAGGCGGTTTCCCTGATTAGATATATAATTACAAACTGCACTAATGCAACAGCTGCAGCTTATCTCCGTTTGGACGTTTGAACTTTGATTTTGAAGGTCTAGTCTGGAGCCAAAAGTGGGCGAGAGAAAACACATGATAACAGAGATAGTTTAAGCATCGCAAACGAGTTGGTTTACATAAATATAGCGATCACAGTCCCACACGTATTTAACAGATCCGCCCATTTCTTTTGACTGTAAGTTTAGCCAAAGTCAATGTCAATACTTTTCTTGTCATCGTGAAAGAAGCCTTTTGATAAGAAATGCTCTAGTTTTCATTTCTGGTCTGGTGAGCCGTTAGTTAAAGAGATGAGTTATTGATGAGTATGTGTTATGGAGCCAAATCATGGTCCAAGTTCAAGTTCGTTGCAAGTTGCAACCATTTATACAGAGCCAAGACACATCGTTGATTTAAAAATGCTTTTCATTTTTTTGGAGTACGAATAAACACTTCGGTGTAAAGTACGAATCTTGAGCAACACATCTCGAAGGCATTTAAAATTAAAGTCGAAAATGCCTTTGAATGAAGAGAAAGCATTAACTTTTCATAAGAAAGAAAGATCATA
Organism: Lepidocyrtus violaceus; assembly: GCA_034696905.1. Lineage (NCBI taxonomy): Eukaryota > Metazoa > Arthropoda > Collembola > Entomobryomorpha > Entomobryidae > Lepidocyrtus > Lepidocyrtus violaceus. The sequence goes on from JAQGAI010003597.1 coordinate 8,628, forward strand.
AGTCATAAACTGACACATGGGTCTCTGGTGCATCATGTCATGGATCCCAGTTGGTTTTTGGAAGCTTATTTTCTACCGACAACCGACCGACAGAGGTAAAAAAAAACAGCACATTGCCCATGCTGTTCTCACTCCCATGATTAATGATATCTCACATAATAACGCCATCAACACAGATTACCGTAATCGTCACCACCTGAGCATTAATTTTTATTATAGTTAGCTGTTCCGGAGAGCCATATCCCTTATTAGCGGAAGTGATGTGTTGTGTCCTTTCTTTGGTACTTTGCTAATCCCATCTGGATAGTAAAAATAGAGTAAAGGATATTGATAAAAAAATGTCAAATTTTATATAAGAAACACGTGTTTTACTAGTCCAGTTTCGAAACAAGTGAATTCAGCCCCACCAGGCAGGGTGGAATTACTTTCCAAAGAAAATGTACTTTCACCCTGGTGGAAATAATCGACATAGTGGAAAGGGACAGCCTGGAGCGTAGATGATGTAAACACTCGTTGACAGTTTATTCGATGCTCATTGCCAAAGTGCCAACTTGGCAGTTGCCATCCACTCCGCCAATGAGATAAAAAAATATATATAAGAGAACAGAAGTATTATTTCCGTAGCTGTCCTAAGGCTGGAGGCGGTGGAATTGGGAGCAGATTTTATGAAGTTATATCATACACATACTTATGTGAGAGTAGTGCCTACTCACGTCATAAACCCGTGAAATTCTCCCGTCAATTTTTGGAGGGGGCGAACAAACATAAATAGCGTATATCCATTGGAGTTTTGGCGAAATGAAATTTTCTGGAATTTTCATACTCTCACATTATAAATTATGACAACAAATAAAATGCACGGTTGAATTAGGCGAGGATGTTTTTTTGCTTGAGTGAATAATGTGTGCCTTTCTTGTTAAGCTTAATTTACATAACAAGCTCTGTAGACAAATAGGATCAGTAGCACAACAGCACGGGATATACTGATATACCATTTCATTTTATTCACTTTCATATAATTTACATCATATTTGATTTGGTACATGATTTACTTCAATAAAAACCCTTATTCTCATCTCACTTGTTTGCATTGTCACTCATCTCATATTATTATTATCATTATGATAATAATGTAGAATTTGTAGACACCACAGCAAACACCTTTTCATTTCCGGTGAAAGTGGAGGCACTACAGTCAGTCGCTTATGTATTTGGTTGGTGGTGCATATATTTATATTATATTTACATACCTATTTTCCGTTGGGGAAAGTGGTATGATGAGTAGAGTATGTGTTGTGGAGGATGATACATGTGCTGCCATTGTGATGTGAAGTGGTTTTCACTTAACAGTTATGCCATGAAAGAAATCCCTGGGGTGTCTCAATCCTGTTATCTGGCATAAAAAATGATAGGACGGTGGTAGGTGATGCGATGATAATAAAATGTTGATATCCGTATCAGGATTTATTTATGGCCTCTTCTGATGTTATCCCATTTCATTGGCGCATGGCGGGAAAGTCATTCTTATCATTTTGCATAAAACTTTCCCTTTATGAACTGGAGAGTTATCATTATGATGAAGTAGTGGTATATACTAGAGTAAGCATCTTGTGTAGATGGGAAAGGTAAACTGTTTCGAATGAAATAAAACCACTGGAGGTAGTATAAAGGAAGTAGACAGTGCTATCAACAAATCAAATATGATATTATTGTAATGTGCTGGGGGGTTCGGGGTAATGTAGGAGCCCACCCGTCTCGTAATCTGCTTTGATAACGGGAATACTAATTTTAGCTTTGTTATCCTTGTTGCCTTCCGCAAAAATGAAAAGGTGTTGGGTTGATGATGAAAGTGTAAAGTCCATTGCTCCCTTGACTAGTAAGGCTAATGCGTTCAAATCATCGC
>JAQGAI010003598.1:0-10528 GCA_034696905.1 Lepidocyrtus violaceus
CTCAGAAGGTCAAGTTACCCCATCCTACCAAATTTCAAAAAAATCGGAGTTGACGGGGCCTTCTTCCTCTGTTCCACAATTTGGATTATCTATTTAAAGTAACTACTAAAATTAGTAAACCTAAGACTCCTTCCATTTCTCCTCTGCCTCTTTCTTGAACTCAGGTTCCAACTGAGATCTAAAACCATCTATCACATTAGTTGTAGCCTCCGCCATAAGAATAATTGGACGGACGACAGTTGGTGGAATTTGACGTAGGACCCCACCAACGGCGCCGGACATTCCTTTCTGTTCGTGCTCCTTACTTGCAACATGAACTATGGTGTGAGCAGTGTCTCCCAACCCCTAAGATACAATAATTCATTCAAAATGTTAACAATTCCAGAAATTTCAAAGTCATAATATGTACATAATTTACTGCAACATATTCAACACGTACCTCTCTAACTACGTGGTATGCGTTTGTCATCCCCTCTCGAATATCTCCTGGCTGTGTGTACCGCTTCTTCTTTTTGGATGAATGTCTTCTCTTTTGGTGAACGCTTGGTCCCGGTGAAACCATGTCGTATGTTATTTCTGCGGCACCTTGAACAATTCTCACAAATCTGTTAGTCAGTTCCAGGGCGGCGAGAGCGGCCGAAGTAGAAAATGCATTTGCTCCTCGTTGAAGTCCTTTGGCAATTCTGCCATCTTTTTGGTACTGTTCGATGGGCAACCAGAAAAGGTCCCGAACTCCTTGAACTGTTTTTAAACCAAACATATGAGGTTAACCCATCTTATCATTAGCAAATTGCATACGGTATACCCATAAAATACATAAAACTTACATAATTGCACAAAAGAATACATCGGACCAACTCCACCCAGCAGACTAGGCAACTGATTTTTCTTAATATCTCCTGCCCATTCATTTAATAAAAATGCTGCTAGTTTGTCCATACCTAAAATTCTGTAAAGTATAAAAGGACCTCGTCAATATTTGTTAGAGGTAAATCTAGACATGTATATACTCAAAACATGATGTAATTATTTACCCAAATCTATGATTGATACGTTTTAGACGTATTTCCGAGCAGTTTAATTGTGCTAGACCCATCAGTAATCCAGCGAGTGGACCATGCGTCATATCAACCCGCTTTCCTTGGTAGTCCAAACGAATAGGGACGTCTGGGGAAAATATCACTTGCCTGCAAATGTAACATTACATTTATGATTTCTTACACCGACCTAAGTAAATATGATCATTCGTTACATAGTAAAATGCTTATGAATTTTTTATACATACCGGAAATAAACAGGGGTTGATGGTTTTGTAGAGTCGATAGAAGGATCCTTTGAACACGTTGATGCTGAATCGTCGAATCCCCCTTGCTCATCTCCGAACATGAGCAAATTAGATTGATTTTCCTCTTCATTAAAATTGTCGGTCTCATTTTCGTGGACATTGATCGTCATCACTGGCAAAGACTCAACGGAAGGCGTGTGACTTGGAGGTTTATTACTCGACATTCCAGAATCTTCATCTAATTAAAACCAGAAAATCAGAGCACACATTTTATTCTGGTCATGAATTAGGTGTGGCCATGTGGTAGCATTGTGATATATTAATTATTTGGTACCATCGCTTTCCGATCTGCCCATTTGGTCCGTGAAAAATTGGTACAAGAAGAGAACCGAATCTTGATCAATATTAAGCCGAATAGGTAAAATCGATATTTTCAAACAGCATTCTTCAATGCTACTTAATTGTGGGTCAGGCCGTAAATGGACTGCTTTTAGAACCACCTGAATAAAAAAAAATGTTATAAATTGAATGTAATTTTAAAGCCACGGATTACTGAAATAATGAATGAATAGTGAAACAGTAAAACCCACCATATTTGCCTGTGACTGTCGCGGACGAGTCGGCGAAGTATACAAATACAACATCTTATTGAATGGAGACGAGACTAGGCGATCCCGAATCTCAACATTATTTATCACAACCACTAAGCGAGAAGCCTGCTCCGTAGATTCGGGATATGTGTCGTGTGTAAACTTAATCTGGAAATCAAATCAGAAATTAAATTAATACATGCCAAGCAATAGGAAAGAAATTAGCAATTATTTGTTTTCGAAGGGAAGAAGAACTACGGGAAGAAAGAAAACTTACTTTGTTCAGATGCAGTTCGGCACAGACATCATGCTTCCTTCTACGCCCACCCTTGTTACGCCATGAATGGGATGCCTCTCTTATGTGCTTTCTTTCAGGCTTCGGGCTTTCATAAGCTTCCCATGCACTCTAAATAGACGAATGCAAGTTCGGATGAGCTTATCATCGATTATACGTGAATTATTTATTATTCAAACTTGAATTACTTACCTCAAAAGCTTTCGTTTTAGAAAATACGACTCCGGGATTTAAGGCATCTACAGCAATATCTACTTCTGACTGCTCGTTAGCACCGAAACCGTAGTCATCTTTCCGCTTGTCATTCACCAACCTTTAGGAGCAAAGAAATACAGCATTGTTTGTCAAAACCATACGAAATCGATTAATTGAATAAATAACATTAGTACAACATTGACGAAAAGAAAGCATTCATACGTTTCGGACGATCCTTTCTCATCCCCAACACGAGGGCGTTTCGGTGCCACTGTGGTTTCAAAATCCTCCCCTCCAAATAAATGCCAGACGATGCTCATCTCGTGTACGGAGTACTTCAAAACCGGATTGGGATAGTGTTTTGGAGCCTTCAAAATATCCATTCTGCCAACAGGCATAGAAAAATGGTTCTCAACAAGCCTAATCGGCTCATCAACCAACACTCTAGCTTCCGGTTCCCCTGACTTGGATACTATCCCGACGCCAGGGTCGTTTTCCAAAATGCAAAACTCTTCATCGTCATCGTCCTCACTTAACGGGATATCAATTGGTAAACCACTAACATTTTCCATTATGGGTTCGTCATTCGGTAATGGTGTGGCACTGCAAGAATCTCTGAAGTCATCTTCATAGTCCATTCTTACAGTACCCCCATTTGCTCCACTTGGAGTGTAATGAATTTCAAATGACTGTTTCACCGGTTTTTTGTAGTGAAACTGTTTAACAGTTTTTATGGAATGGCGGTTTGTCGTCGAAGAGCAAGAGGGGACCTCATCAGTGACTGTATTAGTCTCTTCCATTGCATCTGCAACCAAATCATGCAAATGCTCCGTTTGCGAAACAGACATTCTTCGTTCTCTTTCCGAAATCTCTTCCGTGTTTATTAATGCTGGTTCACTGCTGCATTCTTTAATAGGATTCATTGGAAGGCGGCTTTCATCTTGCTCCTGCAGATTTTGAGTTGAAGGGTCCATTAGGTCTCCATCCGTTGTGAAGTAAGTCAACGTTTCCGTTAAAGCCTTGAATGAGTCACTGCATGTACGAATGTGAAGGACATTGTTAGATGCGGACAAGTCAACACGTGGGACTGGTACATTTCGATTTCCGCACAGCCGAAGGGAAAGTTCAAAAAAGTCCATATCCATCACACAAACGTAGTCACTCTTTAGATCGGTCGAACTAGTTTTTGTACCGAGAAATAAAGCTGCGTCTTCAGATATAAAACGTATCACTGAAGTGCTTGTTAAGGCCGCGATATTACTTGAAATATTGAAATTTTCCATCGTTAGAAAGCACCGGTAGGGAAGATATAAAGGTCTGTAATTTACAAGATGGAAGTGAACTAACCTTATCAACCTTTTCAATTAAAATTTATACTTTTTTCCAGGTACGCTTTTATCTCAAAAATGCTAACCTGTAGTCAATGGCGCAACTCCATAAATGTAGATGCAACTCGGTTATCACCGAAGAAGGAGTGTAACCCACAACCGGCGTATCCATCACATCAAAGAAATCCGTTAATTGAGTGAACCACGAACGGTTTGGAAGTGAAAGTCGGTGGTGTAGTGTAGCTCCCTTGATTCCAAGAGCGACTTTAAAATTCTATTAAAAACAATCAAGCCATTAGTTACAAATTAACAAACAAATTAATTTAAGAAGTTACATCAGCGTCATTTACTAACCTTAACGTTCGCCGTTGTATCGCGTTCTATTTTCACCGCAACCGACAGGAGATCCTGGTAAGCGGCTATTGAACAACAACAACACAATGATACAACAATGGTACTCGTAAAACGTACTGTTGTAAATAAGTTGTTTATATTATTTCATCGTTAAATAGCAAAGGGTTTACGTGAGCTTGAATCTTGCGAGAATCCAGAGCTAACACCATCTTCACTCGGGTATATCGTCTTTAAAACCGACGGTTTGAATGTAGGCATCTCTTCGTCGTCACGTATCATATCTATGTTACCAAAAATAGTTTAATACAACAGCTACCTAGTCCGAAATTGTACGAAATAGTTTTTAGTAGCTTACCACAATGATACAGTGTTCCTTTTTCACTATGAAAGCACAGGTAGCCCAAGGTTGGATTTCCTTTAAAACCGGAGACCAAAAAGAAGTTTCCATCTTCTATCTTAATAGTAAACTGGCCCCTCTGACCAGGCACTATGTTTCCAGTTGTATCCTTCAGTTATCGTAAAATAAAGCTCATCATTAATTCGACATGTACAACTTTTAACCTTTTACATTAAAGTAATTAGGTAATTAAATATGAAATTAAACCTGAAATGGAGTAAACATTGACAAAGCTGCCTTCTTCACAGTCACACTCAACGTTAGTTCACTCTGACCATAAGTCCATTTCTTGTTAAACGAGCCGGATTTTGGTTTCAAGGAATTGATAGCCGTTGTTGACAATTCTTCTTCAGATTCTGACTCGGAATCTGAAAGTATTAGTTATGTTTTAATTGGCGCACTAAATCCCAGAGACAATAATGGAAGAAATTTATACTTTATGCATACCGTATCGTGTTTCAGACTTGCACATAGAAAAGGCGTTTAACTGTGGTTGTTTAAATCCTTGAAACTGTCTGGTTGGAGAAGAAGGCGTGCAAATTGAAGGAGCAGAAGGCTCCCACAGTAGGAGATCAGTACTTATGCTATAAAAATAAAGATTCCATTAACCATGTACCAATCAAAGAAAGTTAGTTACTCGTTACAATTTTAACTAAAATATTACCGATTGTATAATTCCTCGAAGAAATGTTTCGAAGGAAAAGAGACTTCCACCGATCGCAAATTTATGATAACCTTGTACATCGTTGATTTACTTGCTTCTTCAATGAAGTCGGCCATTTCTGTTCTATCCCCAGGAATTACACTTTCTTCCGACGCTGTACGAATTAACAAATTAATTCCGATTACACTCAACACACTCCAAAGTCTATTTAATTGTAATTAATTACAATATATTTTACTCATTTATTTTACCATTTATTTGGTCCTGCTCTACCGTTAGCGTTTCATGAATGACACGCTTTGAACTAAATGGTGAAGCGCCTTTATCCTTCATATCAAAAAAACCATCTAATGGTTCCCCATCGTCAATAATTTCAGTTTCTCCAATAGCCGTTGAGCATTTCTTAGGATAAATTGCAACCACAACTCTTGGCCAGTCCAAGCCTTGTGCTCTCATCGACTCCCCGTCGATATCGGGGTCATCTGACAGTGCAGTTGCAAAGAGCATTGGTAGGTCAGTTTGAGTTTCCTTTAAAAAAATTAAATTGTTAAGTAAAGTTACAGCTACATTTTTACTCATAAGCTATTTGCGTTTTTCAAAAACCTTATAATAAATTCGTGCTTGGTGACATTGCGTGTCAAACTCGAGTTCTTCAACGTTTGAGTTCACTACGGTGGAAAAAGTAAGCTCTTTCATTTCTAAGATTAACGAGTCGTTTCTTAAATTACGTCGCCAGTATGGACTCCTCGATACATCGTCCAATGGCCGCATGTCCGGGACAGGGAATCTGTTAAATCAAAAGCTCATGTCACTAATCGTAAGGGTCATCAACGCTAAAATTTACAGTCCTGATGCGAATTTAAATTCAAATTACCTAAAGTTTAGTGAAAATTTTGGGCAGACCACTTTTATTGCAATTTGACTTTTTGATTTGTGTTGCTGTGAGCCGCCACCCATCTATCAAGACAAAAGGGTATTTAGAAACTGTCGTTGCACAACATATTGCAAGGTATTAGTCATAAAACTACAGTTTCAACTTTACCTCAAACCTGAGTTGATCCACACATTCCGTATAGCATTTCAGTCTTGAATTTATTAAAGAATTAATGCGATCAATTACGGACATATCCACTTCTGCCTGACATTCACTAATGATGAACTTCAAAGATGTCTTGGTTGCTCCTTTGTAACTTTTGTTTTTAAATTCTATTCTTGCAGATTGGGCCACGCCTTGCTCAAAACTGTTCGGGAAGACCAGGACCTAGAAATATAGTAATTGAAATGGGTTTGAAAATGACTCATGTCTAAAATGTATTTTATTTGAACAATGATTAAATGATATCATTTGAATTTACCTCGATGCACTCTGGTGTGGGTGTTCCAGCAAGAGGTTTGGAGTCTCTCAATGATTCAATTATTTCGCAATAGCCGATGGCTACATAGCCAGAAAATATTGAAATCAAGTCAGCGACACTAACTATCCCTTCCATCTTTAACGGGGCTACAATAAAGCGATGATGATTCCGAGTGCAGGATTCATTAAGCTTTGTTCTGACATCCTGCACATCTTTCTTTCCTTTCACGGATGCACCAAACAAACCCAAGCGTCGAAAGAAGTTGGCCGCAACTTTTCTCATTTCATTCACACTGGATGGTAAAGCAGCGTCGGTGGAAGACAAAGTTATGATATCCTCATGAAGAAGAACAATTGCAAGACTAGCAAACGAAATGTTAATCTTTGTAGTTTGAGTCGTGGCTTGTTCAGATATTACCACTCCCCCTGTTAAAACAGATATGAAAAATTGAGAAAATGAAAGCTATGACCCTTACTAATTCTAAAATTAGACCAACTTCCAACTAACAAATTGAATAATTTAGTACCTCCACGCATTCCCCCTCCACCATGGTTGTTAAAAGTTTTTGCTGTGGAAGAAGCAAAACTCTCAGTCATTGACTGCTGCATGGAGAGGTTCATTGATGTCATCATTGAGGCATTCATGAAGTTTGTGCTGGAATTACTCTGATACATACATCCACCATTGTTATGAAGTGGTAAAAATTCATCATCACTGTCATCTGAAAATAATAATACAGATAAAAGTAAGACAATGACTTACAGTGTGAAATGATAGTAAACATAATCCAAATTTTATTAATTATGTTTAACAACACCATATATAACACCATATATGTTTTAATTATACGTTACCGAAAACAGGCGATGACCATCCCTTTTGTTGATTCAGACCAGTTAATCCTATTAATCCCGGTTTTAGTCCTTCCTGCAACTCTTCCTCGATGCGTTTGAAATCAAACGTATCCATCGGTTTTTCTTTGTAAGATTTTCGTCGTAACTGTTCGTCTCTGGTAATAAAACACAGAAAAATAATTGTTAAGTATCCACTTCAACTATTGCCGCAAATATTTTTTTAAATGACTCTGGTATGTAGGGAAGTCAATAATACTTACGCGGAAGTAGGCACTGGATTGATGAACTCATCTATGAGTTCCAAAATTATATGAAATTGAACAGGCGATATAAAGCCAATCATAGAGCCAAAGTTGCAGTCAATCAACACCTGTGGTCCCCCAATTGAATCATCCTTCTTTACTGCTAATTTGATTTCGTGCCTTCCAGCAATTTTAGCAATCATGATAAGATTGTCCGGTGCTGACTTATCCTATTCCATGAAATGCAAACGGATTTTGATGTACAAAATATATATTACTAACTACTTCTATATAACCTACATAGATTTCTGTTAGAATTCAAAACATACCAACTCATCGACAGCAGACCTATACGTGCTTTCACCACAATGCCCCGAAAATGGACTCATTTTGAAAATGTCCGTGAACAATGTCATCCCTTCAATCAATATTCTTTTATGTGAAAACGTGGTATCGTGCGATCCTCCGGAATCACTGTCATTTGAGCTTTCATCCGCATATCGCCATCTGCAAGTACGCATAAATTACAGGTTAACAAATGATTTATCTTCATAGCGCATAGAATAAAACATTTTTATTTTCAGTATTACAATTTGATATGAAGTTCCATTGCGATTCCTGCGTCCGACCCATTTCGACATTTTTCAATCCTAATTACAGTATCTCGGAAGCACATTTTCACTCTGGACAATACTGGAATCGAATCGAATAATTTTAATTAGGATTTCATTTCGTAGTTCACAAAAAACCTACGATTAAAAAAAGTCTACGATTATAGAACATACTTGCGTCAATTGTTTGTGCGCAGTGTTCCAACCCAGATAACGGTTCTTGGCTGGAAAAGTCGGGTTCATCGCCCACATCTTCACTCTTCAGGCACTCTTCTGCAAGCTGCATACTTGAAGCCATGCTCGTCCACATGGAGTCCAACATTGAACTTCCTGCCTCTGCCATTTCCAAATATTACGTGTTAATACGTTATAATTTTTGCGCGTCATGTCAGACGATAAGCATACAATAAAATCAATTATCCTAACCATTCTCAACCCGTTTCTTCGGCTGTATCGTAACATGCAATCCAGTAACCTCAATCTCACAACTGTCTTGCATTATGGCCTTCCACGGAATGGACACTGAAATGCTGTCCAAGTGTCCATCGATGAATTCCAACGGCAGAAGGTGCTGTTCAGCCAGCTGGTTGAGTGCCTGCAAAGTTAAAAAAAAAATAAAAACATCTCCGCGTGAGATCAAACAAAGACCAGACCAAATCCATAACCCCCTTCTACCATTTACATGCGTCACCACCAATCATACCTGTGAATCCAAAACCACATCACTGACATTCCCCGTCCCATTGAGAACATCGACATTGAGCTGGTCCAGACTCAGCTTCTCCTGGAAGTACTGACCAAGATACCTCTGCAAAAGGTACCTGCACACCCTTTTCTGTATACTTTCAGTCCAAGAGGGCCACATGGTCACGGCATGCTCCTTCTCCGCCCACACAGCTGCTCATAAAAAATACATCCAACATCAAAACTAAAACATTTAAAAGCACCTGCCCTCAATATCCCTCCTGTGTCCTGGAATAAACTGAATCGACCCCAGAAAATACGACGCAAATAAATCCAAAACAACTTACAGTAACCACCTCTCCGCCTCCCTAGTCCAGTTAAACACGCTTCTTAACTCCCCAATTTAACTCATTTGGCCCAAACACCAAAGGAAGCCCACACGTTACGTAACCCTCTTTGATTTAAATGCCCTCCACAAACTAACTAGCCTTCGAACTAAGATTTTTAAAACTTTTTAGCTCAAAAGCCCCCAAAAAAGTGCATTGAAATCCTGAGCACTCCGAAAACAAAAGACTGCGTTTTTGTTTATCTCTGGTTTTGCTACTACGTATAAAACGCACTTACAGAAGGATATCACCACAAAACAGCAACCACACAAACAAATGCACTCTTTTATCATACGTTTATACACAAGCCCACATCACCTGATGATGTGCTCTTTCCTTTGTAAGTAAATGAGTAATATAAATGATGAGATGGGTAAAATCTCAATCTGCTGCTGATCATTTAATATTTTTGTACTTTTGCCCTCCCTGATGGTGAGTTCAGCTGTATTTTATGAATCCTTTATGGCTTTATGTGATCCTTGTTCATGTTTATTTTGCTGAATCAGCCAGCCAGTGACACTCGCAGTCCATCATAAAAGCATCATTAATATTGAATGGCAAAGCCTGCAAATTACGTTGTTTTCGATGGACAAAAACGCACATTCAACAGAGCTTCAGCGTATGTAATACACTGGCGCTTGGCTTGGCACTACTGACGATGAAGGCTAACTTTTTTTTATCAATTTGATTGCAAAAACGTTAAGTGTGAAGAAGAGAACAACGCGTAGGAAGGACTATATAGCATGCTCCCATCTGATGCTGTGTTGTTGTTACAGATGATAATATGATGATCCAAACAAAAACATAAAGGATAAAAGTACAAAACGCATATGAGCTTGGATAGTGCATTGCCTAAGCCAGCAATAACACGGAGAATGGATGATGTGATGATGAGGAGGAATGCGTGCATTTGCGTTTGAGGATACATATCCTATTCTGCGCTATGCTCTTTTCCATACAGCTAGGGCAGGATCAGGATGGAAAGCATTGGAAATATTGGAATTAGGTAACGTAAAAGGATAGAATGAAGAATACAAAGCAGAAATTCTTTTAAGCAGAAGTTATGTATACATAAGGAGGCATAAAGGTAATGCATTTTGGGTTGAGTTGAAGTTGAACTTTATGGATCATTATGATATACCAGTCTCAGCCTGTGTGATGGATGAATTTATATTCCATCACAGCTAGACAATCTCAAACCAATTATACTTTATTCAAAATACTATATTCAGTTCAAAAGCATTGTCCATACGCCTCCCATCCGTTTAAGCCCGGGAGGGGCACGGAC
>JAQGAI010003599.1:0-10527 GCA_034696905.1 Lepidocyrtus violaceus
TTGTAATGATATCATTTTGTTGTTTTTGGATCCTGCGATGCAAATGTTGCTGCTGCCGTGCTGCCTGCTGCGCTGCTATGCATTGCGTATGCTAAAGCTTAGCTGCTTGGATTTTGTTTTTACTGGCTGATGACGACGACGTCGACATCGATGTTGGCGATGATGATGAAATCGTCCTTGGCTTTACGGTGCTCAGACCAGTTTGAGTTTCTGACCACCTATGCTCAACCAAGACTCCGTGGCGCAATTGGTAGCGCGTCTGACTCCAGATCAGAAGGCTGCGTGTTCAAGTCACGTCGGGGTCAGTTACTTTTTGCCCAGACCAGGATCAACCCTCGAAACATGAATGAATTTCATCTGCTACCTGCAACCATAAATAACTTCAGGCTTTGTTGTTTTTTTATTCGAATGAAGTAAACAATCAACATGGACAATGGACAATGCATAAAATAGCAAAGGGCGGAGATCAAGGAACTTTTGCGTTGCATGATTATTATGATGATGGGCCGTGCCTTTGCGTGGGCGGAGTCCTGCTTTTTGCAGCAACTTTTTTTGATGAAGATTTTCTCATGAGATTGGATATACATATAAGTTAGTTAATGAATTTGTGTTTAAACGGATTTATTTACGATTCTTTCTCTTTAACAATGTTCATATTAATTAGTAACGTTTTTTCCAGATCGTAGTTTATTGATAAAACGATAAAAATAAATGCAGAAATGTACATAAAAAACAAGTGAGGAAGAAGTGTCCACTATTATAAAATATATAGAGGTTTATATCACAATCAGGACCGACAACTGAAACTTAAATACTAAAATACTACACACGATGCACAAACAAACAATACGCTTGTTTCATAATTATAATTAAATTAATTACTTACATGATTGACTATAAGCGATTTGTAAGTGGCTAAACTGGAATTTTAATTGTTTGTTTTTTAGTTTACATACGATTTACATTAAATGCGAGATTTTACAGTATTTATAGATTCGATTCGTCTTTCATAAAATCATTTTAATATACCATCACATTCATGATTAATTTTTGTAATTTAGTTTAGTACAGTACAGCATTAGGCTGCGAAGCTACATCATAAATCTATGAGCTTCCTGAAGTCTGTCCATTTTGTCTTCCTTCCGTTCCTTATACTGCAGTCCACAGACAATCAACAATACGACAAGAATTACCCCGATGAGGACGGCGAAAGTTTTCCAGACTGCATCGCTTGGGGTGAGGAACAACTTGAACTTCCACGATCCAGTTGTTTTACTCAATGGAGGAATTACAATTATTTGACTGTTCGGGATTATTTGTGGCCATTCGTGCGTCCTGTTCTGATCCTTGGTTGGGCTTATTCCCACAATCAACGTCTCCACAAAGTTTGGTGAATGACCGATGCCAAAGATGGTATACGGAAGGTCCAATGACAGATGAGAGCTTCTGTAATTCTGAGCAGCGATGGCAGTTTGACGTTCTCCAAGTTGCGTGGTTGTTCTATAACGCACGATCGGCCCGGTGATGACATTTCCGTAAGGGATCCCGTTCTGAGGGCATTTTGCACAAGGGCGACCGGACAGAACCATCACTTTGAAGAAATTGGAGTCGTAGTCAGGACTATTCTCAAATGCTCTTACTTCATATCGTCTTCCCTTCTGAGGTTGAGTGTTGTTATCCGAACGCCTTACAAGGAATACGTCAATCAAGCCGTCATCATGAATATCGTAGAATGTTGCTAATGTCACGTTCCCGTAATTCTGAAGGACATCGAATCTGTAGTTAAAGGTACGTGGGAAGGGACATTTGATCTTGTCAGTAGCTTTACAGGGAACATTTTCCAGTACAACGGCCCTCTTTTCTGACCTGATCTCATCCTCTGATTCCGAAACCACAACTCCGATAAGGTCTGGGTAGCCGTCTAAATTGTAGTCACCCACTCGTAGCGATATGGTACGAGAGTAGTAGCTGTCGAAAGATGAGTGGACGTTGACATCTCCTCGGCTAGCATACTTCCATTTCCAAACCTTGCCGTCATAATCAAAGCCTTGTAGTGGGAGTACAATTGTACTTTCGTTTACCACAGCCAACAACCCGGATTCTGATCCTTTCTTGCAATCTTCCGAATCGCAATAAGGGAGAATATAAATCAACTCCCCATTTTGATTTAAATCGATGAACAATGGCTGGCCGATTGTTTCGACGGACTTTCCATCGTGCTTAATGGGAATTTCGTCAGCTTTCTTGGTGAAAGTTACTGGGAGTTTGGAGTCACTTTCATTAACCACAACGTTGTACATTTCGATAACATATTTGATGCCTCTGGTGTGTTTTTCGCTGCGCTCCTTGGTAGTGGTCTCAGCGACTATTATTAACTCCGGCATGTAGTCTCCATCCAAATCAACGAAAGCATTGGACGAAGGACGAGCCATGTGACGGAAATGATCAGTGATAACCTCTTTTCCATCCTTCAACGTGAAAGGAATCTGCTGCGGAGAATTAGTCGCGAAGCTATCCTTGAACAACCACAATAACCGCTTGACTCTCTTCTCGTCTGATTTCCCTTCAGGATCATGATGTTCTTCATAAGCTTCGCCAATCAGATCAACAATCATGTCCCCATTAAAGTCAGCAGCCAGGGGCTCTTGAACCATTATCGCGGTTACTTTCTCCGCTCCGGAATCACATATTACATCGTTGGCATCCCCTCTCAAGATAATCACCTCCTTATCATTGGTTCCAATTTGCTCAACGGTTACAGCTAGGTCCATTAGCCCATCACCTGTGAAGTCTCCTGGAGCTACTCCAACGATTTCCACCGTATGGTTCTTTTCAGTTCGAATGTTGCAATGGACATCTCTTTGCAGATATGGAGCTTCTATCCTTGAATACAGTACAACTAACGAGGACTTGTCACGCGTAACGGTAACCACATCCGTTAGCTTATCCGCATTGAGATCGCCAAAAGCAACTGGGAATATTTCATCATTTTCCGAGCCAAATACTGATCCAGTTACATCTCTACCAGTGAATTCCGGCAGTGGGAACAGATCGCCATTAACTGTCACGGTTATCAGGCACAGGTATGCTACAACTATTGCTGCAGGAAGGTACGTTAGGGAGACTAGAGCCATTTTTTTCTTAATCTGGAACATAATATCAAGCGATGACTTGTTAATTAATTATCCCACTCATGACTCATCTATCATCTATTGTGTATCTAATATACTTCGTTCATTTAAGTAAGGAGTAAATATTTAAAATCAGCGATCCTTCAGCGATCCATAAATTGAACTTACCTAAAAAAGTCAGGTTTTATTAAACTGAAGAAACTCCTCCGATAAATAAGTGAATACAGAATAAGATGTACAACGAGCACCTCGAATTTTACTCCTCCATCCGCTTTTTCCGATGACGGTACATGACCACTTCCCCACTAACAACACCTTCCAAGTTGACTTGGATAGTCTAATGGATAGGGTAATCTTTTAAGGAAACCTGAAAAGATAAAAATAAGTTAAAAATAATTATTAACACGTTCTTTTCTGATGTCTTAGGCTACTAAAATTACCTTCCTCCGCTCCGCCACAACTAGCATAAACTCATAATTATTTTAAAATTGTTTTAAATTCCCACGGAACGCACTTATTTTTTTTGTACGCACACTCACTTTTGACTTTCAACTTTTATGAGAAGCTTTTCTAACTTTTCAATGTATCACTATCAACGAATCAAACAAAAAACGTTTTAGAATATAAGTTCAGATTTTAGTTTGAAATTAAGTCACTTGCAGTTTAGCCAGCTTCAGTTAGTCTTTCACAGAATTTAATTCTCAACCCATCTCGAATCAACAGAGTTTATAATTATTCCACTTGTTTATTTTGGTTTATTCAGCATTTTTCCATTTAACATTTAATGTTTAAGCTTCACAAACATCAATCTAAGGATTAGATCGATCCGAGAAACTTTGTTGTCAGTTTGTTTGATTACTCACAATTTTCAATGTAGATTTGATTGGTTTGCAGTTTGCACAATTAATTTATGTAGCAATTATTGCCATTGCTAAGTTCACAGTAATAATTTAAGTCAAACTTCACAAGAACAAAAGATTGCGATTGCTGTAAAAAAATGAATGAGCAAGATGAGGTACACAACAGCCAGCGAGCATATCGAGCAGAAGCGTTTAGCAGCTGTTTTTGTACGTTGAGGAATAACTTGGTTCAGTTGAGAAGGTGCGCCACAACCAATAATAGACCAAGTTCAGTCGTCTCATTCATATCACATCACATCTCATTTCATCTTTGTTCGTTATGCATGCGTGTGGTGAGATGAAAAGCTTGATTTCCTCCAGTTTTGGCCTTGAGATCGAGATGAATGAAAATAAATGAATAAATGTTTAGACAGTTTTTAATTGTTAGCAGGTAGGTACTTAATTAGAATTTAACAAGAGGGTGGGTGCGAGTTAAACTGTTAAAAGCCTAGAATGACTTGGAAAGAAAAGAAATAGATAAGCATTTTCTCCAATCCACGCATGATGAAATCAGTCATTCTGTGTTCCAGTTATGATGACTTAATTATATAGATTTATAGGTTGGGTTATAGAATTGATCCGTCATACTTGACAGGTCAATTGGTTATAGTGATTCATGCAGTTGTTTACGTAGCTCCATCTGGTCTATAGTGGTGAATGGGTTCACGGTTTTAATTTTATTAGATATTTGCTCAGTTTGGAGTTTGGGGCAAAGAAAGAATAATGAATAAAAGTTAAGTTCCAAACTTCCAAGTTGAAGCTTGATGTAATTTTGTGTGTGGTTTGACTTACATTACTTTGAATCAATCTTGCATGACGTAGACTAGACGTATAGTCCAGGAAAATGGAAGTCAACTGACTTTCTCCATGTCTCAGATTACCCCACTTTAAGAACTTTCACCCTTTCCCGAAGATAGTCAATCATTCCCTCTGCTGTCCTATTGAACGGTTTCGATAACTGCTCTGACCCAGACACAACTATTTGACTATTTGATATGCAATATGCAATAATCAGCTTTCTTTGACACCAAAACTAATCCATGCTGAAATTCTCATCTAGAATTCATTTGGATCGAGTGTTGAAATGTTGAAAATGCTTTCTGCAAATGGCGGAAAATGAAATGCTATGAGGAATATCACACAGGCTGCTGAAAAATTATGAAATCCTTTTTATCTACTGTGTAGTTGTGTATTTATTTAGCAGGTTTAAACTGTTTTCTTTTTAAATCGAATGGCCCACATACGTAATTGTTAATAACATATAAAGTAAACGATGAAATGTAATACAATAAATTGCTAATGATAAGTAATTATTTAAAGTTTTTGGAATCTGGTACATAAGTGACAAAGAACAATTTAAAACATGTATAACGTTTCCTATCTCATAATAATGTAATATTTAATGCTTTTTGTATAATATAAAAAAGACTTATATTATAAATACTCAATCATGATTATTATCATTACAATTATATATTCCCTTAAATATATAGATAATAGTTTTTAACGCTAAACGCATACGTACAAATAGCGGCATAAACCTTAAAAAAGATTATTTTAATTATAAAATCAGATGCTTTTTAAAAATGACTTTTATCTTTGAATAATGTTAGCAAAATCTCTGAGGATGTTTTGGAGCTCATGCAAGTTCTTCTCTTGGATATTAGCTTCCAACTTCGAATTGACTTGCATCATTTGGAATCTTGAAACAGGGCTCAAGGTTTCGGCGTACTTTTGACCCCTGAAATAAAAAGTAGCGCAACAAATCAGACATATAGCCACATCATCACCTTTTAAGTTCACAAATGAAAGCGAAAACAAAAGGGACTAACCAGAGGAGGAGGATATTGGCTTCTTCTAGAATCGGAATGAGATTTCCAGTTGAACATGTCAGCGTTGTAATCATTGCGTCCAAGGCGAGCCACTTTTTAACCATTTCCGACCGGTCTATCAATGCGCCAGACCCTTCCTCATAAACTGGAAAGTGAAAGTTGAAGAGAAAGTCATTTAAGTATGAGCATGAATATTATGACCTCACGTAAATGAACTAAATGACCTCAGGCAAGTGTATCTATTTTAGTTAACTTACTTCGACTAGAGTAATCTTGCCGTTGAGAAGGAGTGGCATAAATAGGATTAGTTTTTTTCGCCGTCATCGGCTTTGAGGGTATTGCAGGCTTGTCATTTTCAGAGGAAGAAGGTACAGGCGGCCAAACCCGTTTCACTCGAGTTACTTTATTGCCATCAGTCTTAGAGTTAGTTGAATGTTTATCGTCTGCTTCGGCCGTTTTATTCTTCGACTGCGAGAGGGGCTTTTCGTCTTTGTTTCTTCTCTTTTCCTCGGAAGGCTTGTCGGGGGAGGGTTTCGGTTTGGATTCCGAAGAAGTTAGTTTACTTCGTGAGCTCAGTCCATCAGTTAAAATATCTTTGGTCGAATTCTTTGGTTGCTGCTGCGGCGGCTGCTTAGGCGTTGGCTCCCCTTTGCCCTGCTGCTGTTGCCCCTCCCACATTTTCTTCAGACTTGTAATGCTACCAGTGCTAGAGCGCTTTTCTTTGCCATTTTGCTCTGCCGTTTCCTCTGCCTCCAAGACCGTTCCTCCAACTGGGTCGGGTTTGTTTCCAACGGATGGGGGAGCTGGTGGACCTTCGTTTCCGGCATCCAAGGATTTGGAAACTTTACGTAGTCTTGACTTGAAGTTTTCAATGTTTTCATGGGGTTGCGGCCCAACCTCGAGAGATGAAGCTTTTGTTAAGGACCTCTCCTCTTCCCCGTACTCATTTTCTTTTCTTTGCTCAAGCTTGACATTTTTCACTTTCAAGCTTTCAAAAATTTCAGAGACAAGTTGGAGTGCTGGAGAGTTTGAAGGAACTGGAGAGAGATTATCTCTTACCTGGAATGTAATTAATAATGTGTTTTAGCTTACATTATTATTTATTTCCTAATTTCCCATGCCTCAGGAAAAAATGTGACAAAATATGAAACGCTTACATCATTCTCTGTATCTTTTCCTTGAGATACTCCGTTAGTAGGTATTTGAGACAGAGGCTTTTTCGTTTTCGCGTTTTCCTTAATTTCAGAAATGAGCTTTAATTCTAAGGCTTCCTTAAGTGAAGAGGCTGACGTGCTAAGAAGCGGGTTGTTCTCCAGAACCGGACTATTTGAAGTTGACTTGCTGCTCTGTAAACAGGACATGTGAATGTTACTGACTAAAGGTTTGCCTAGACCAGATTCAATCGGGGATTTATGACGAGCCCTTGGAGAACTTGTTTTACTACTCTTGGTTCGGCCGGGTGACATAACCTGCTGTATTACAAACCACAGAGAACATTAACCAGTTACATAACTTTGTTTTTATTCTTAAAGCCAATTAATGCCTATTTTATTGGTTAGTTATTTGTACCTGTTTGACTGGCTTTCCACTTTTGGCTTGCTGTAGACTTGACTTTCTCAACAAGGCGTTTTCCAATACTTCCCCATCCGCTGAATATTCTGCAGGGGCTTCCCCTCCTCCAGATAAGGGATCCTGTCTCATCGAGTCTAAGTATGCACCTATGCGAGCTCCCTTTGGAAGAGTCCCATATCGGTTAATAGCCTTCCTTACATTGACTTCTTCCAATGCAACAACCTGCGGCTTGGAGTGGTTGTGTGAGAGTTTGTTCATCCCCAAATGATCCTTAATTGGGTACGTCCTTGACTTTGCGCCCTTCCCCCTGCTGGAGGATCTGTCCCGAAAATCTCGCGTGGTCTTCATTTCAGGTACAGATTGCGCAGTGTCTGATACTTCCGAGTCGTCAGCATCAGCCCCACTCAAGTCTGCGTAGTCGGCATCTGTCAAATCCGCCAGTTTCTCGAATGATGCATTCTCCCTTCTACGGATATATTGCAACTCTGCTGAGTCCTCTAGACCGTACGACTGACTATCTGGATCTAGGTCACAATTGGAATCGCGGAATGAGCTAGTTCGTTTTGGAGGAGCCGGAGCTTGCTTCCCCTTTTTATTGCGTCTCATAATAGGAGCTCCACCACTTCCAACATGATTCATAGCCCCTTGCTGACTTCCGGTGAAAGTTGAGAGGAATACGGAAGATTGTTGAGAATCTATTTGTTACAAAAACACACAGACTTATTCATCAATACTGACGGCGCGCGGTACCTTTAAATACGGCAACAATAACCAATGCGATACATTTGCTTTCACTTTGCTAATGCAAGGTTTCATACCTATGAGCCCGGAGTCAATATGCGTAAATGAAGGAATTGTTGGAGGATCAATCATGTCATCATCCTCATAATATTGCACTGGCTGCATTAGGGACACTAATGTAGCATGGATTTCCCAAAAGTGGGGCCTGTCTGTAGCATCCCATTTCCAACAGGACTTCATGATTTCGTAAATTATTTCTGGGCAACCGGGTGGACAGTCCATTCTACAGTAAGCATAAAGTAAAGTCATCAAATATTTATAATACAAAGTCTACGCTCTTCACTTTATAAAATGAGCAGTTGAGGCTTCTTTGCTACCTATGGCCTTTCTCCAAAGCATGATAAACTTCAGTGAGATCTATTCCAGGATATGGGCTCATTCCATACGTTGCAATTTCCCACAGTAAGATCCCATAAGCCCATACGTCACTCTACACATTCGAGACCATAAAATAAAGTATAAGTACATGCACATAAACCTGGATAGTGATCCCTGAAATAACTTTTATGACTAGGCAGGAAAGAATGAAAATACCTTTGTGGAAAATTTGTTGTAAGCCAGACCTAAATTAAGCGTAAAAATAAGTGAAAATGAATTTCAATTTTAAACAGGAAGTGTGATTATTTTGTTGATTATGGAGCCTTGAACTGCTTTCACTTACCCTCCGGGGCAGTCCATTTAATTGGAAACTTTGCTCCTGCATGAGCCGTGTATGTATCATCCCTCATTAATCTAGCCAGTCCAAAGTCTGCCACTTTCACTACAAAACTTTCTCCGACTAAACAATTCCTGGCAGCTAAGTCTCGATGAATAAAATTCCTAACGGGATGAAAAGTAACAGATTATATTTCGTGAGAAATAAAACCTTCAAGTATTTAGTTTATGATGTCAGCAATGTCTCCATTCTAGCCAGAATATTTCGACTTACCTAGATTCTAAGTACGACATGGCTGACGCTATTTGTGTAGCAAAATGAAGCAGCACCAGCTCATTCACAACATTTTTGTCACAATTTCTTAAATAGTCCAGTAAGTTCCCGTTCTCCATGAATTCGGTGATGATGTAGTATGGAGGCTCCCTTGTGCAAACACCAATGAGGCGGACAAGGTTGGGATGTGTCATGGTCTTCATTATAGCTGCCTCTTCCAGAAAATCTTTCAGAGCCATTGTATCCTCCTGTAAAACATAATATCGCCATCAACAATCAAACACCTGCAACATCATGTCTGCGCTATACAACTATTCATATCTGTTATACATAACTTATGTCAGTCAACGACCAAAATAGGTTAAATACGTACCTTAAGTGTTTTAACAGCCACAGTAAAGCCAGTGCCATCACGTTTCTTCCAGAATGCTTCATAAACATCTCCGTACTGTCCTCCCCCAAGTTTATGACGCATGGCTATATCTCTCCGGTCTATTTCCCATTCATCCGGCTCTGCAAAGTTATTTTTTACGTACGGAAGTTCATTATATTTGTATTATATATAATGACCTAACAAACTGCCCGCCAGACATATATAACTAGGTATCAACTTTTTTTTTCTTGTAGTCTTACCTGGGGAAATTGCGAATAAAGTCGGTTTTTGGCACTTTGGGGCAGGGTATAAAAGTTGCGTTATCAGTCCATCGGCGTGCATGGAATGGTGGTGGACTAACTCTGCTAAACTGGAAAATCTGCGAAGGAAAAATGGGGAAAATATGAAATGACGGCTGAATTGAATTGGACAAAGGAAGGCTCAAAGGAATTGCAAACTTTTGAAGTTACTGCGTTACCTGGATTCAGCCGTTACGTATACTTTTCCCTCGCCATCTTGACTAATGCGATAATGATAGACTCTCCCCTCATGTCTCAAAGAAATAGAACGCTGACCAGGGCTAGATTCAGACTCACGAACTAGAAAAGATCCATTAATACCGGAACTAAAAAGGAGGAAAGAGTAAGAAGCATTGTGCTATTAAAGTTCGAAATATAATGAAAGTCTAAAGCACTTGAGAAGTGAATAAATAAGAAACAATACCTCAGTAAGTACTCTGCGGCATTTCGGGAAATTCTTCCATGATACCTTCAGAACCGGAGAACGTAAAATGACATTAATAGTTAGCAACAAAGAAACAGATATGCTTTCACTCAAACTGCCACATAATATGTTCTGTGATTGAAGAATCATACATACCAGGAATGCTTTTCAAGGGAATTAATAGGGGAAATGTAGTTGGAGGGGACCCATCCAACCCGTCCGGTGGAGGATCGAGCCTCACACCACTCCCCATTACTATTATAAAGAT
>JAQGAI010003600.1:0-10525 GCA_034696905.1 Lepidocyrtus violaceus
AAAACCATACCTTAACAGGGGCGAACAATAAGAAAGGCTACATTTATACTGCAGTATTTATTGATATCATTTCTCTTACTCAACGTTATAGCCTCATCACACAAGAACGACCACATTCCACAAAAAGAGATTTCTCTGAGAGAGAAAGAGAAAGTCCCTTTCTTTTCATTTCACTCCTTTCGGCGATGATGACGGTGGAAACGTCAAATTTTCACACTTTTCTGTTTGTCAAAAGGAGAGGAGGAAAAGTGAGAGTCACATGGGCTTTGTGCCATCAAAAGGCTACTGTAGAATATTCCATTCTATGATGATGATGGTGATCGTCATCGTCAGAATCTCATATTGTCAAGTTGCTGCTCCAGAATAATACGTGCCATTCCGCACACAAAAGGGCTGCAAGATGACTATTGTTATTCCGGGGATCCAGCAGATGCTGCGCTGTATTTTTTTTCCGATTCCGTGGACATGGCATGGCCTTTCCCCTTCGTATTTACATGTGGACATTGACATATACCCTTTGGAAATCTGACAAAAAGCTTCATTCTATGCCAGAATCAAACGGATTGACGTGTTATACACTGGAAGCTACAGTAATTGTAATGCTTCATTGTACAGTAAAGTAGCTGCTTTGTTTCTCTATCCCACCTTCACCTTCATAGGATTTTGCTGATTAAATTAATTGCAAATTAGGATGTTCATTATCCACAAAACTTTTGACAACTCCTAACAAGCAATACTATTTTTTGTCGGTAATGCTACCAAATCGCAGGACAGCAGTATTTTGAAAATCAAAATGTAGTCGAATAAAGCATGTCTCCCAGTTCGAGCCCCTTTCATAGTCCCCTTCGTTTTAACAATACCGATTTTTCCAATTTAAAATAGGCAACCCTCATGCTATTTACTTTGGGAAGAGCATTTGAGAGCTTAGTACTTATGTTCACTCTAGCAGATGAAAGGGAAAAGACGGACGCTTTTTTCCTTCAATACGACTCCATTCCACGGGATTTCCCACAAGTATTGGAGGGCAGAGAGACCCTCTCCATTTTATAAGGATGCCATGCCACACCAACTAGTAACTGGATAGGATTATCTATATACCAGATTGACAGTATGTCTACACTAGCATTTTTTGAAGTCTTCTCAGCTCTCCTAATAACTTGTCCAATAAAGTGCAGTGCTCCTCCTTTGTTAAAGTCAAAGTCAAGGGATTTTCCTCCACAAGCCATTCTCACTCCAATACCATATTATCCAATCCAAAGCACTTTATAAAGTATAAAATATTTTGGTTCAGCTCATCGTATCGGTTTTCGCTAGTTCTCCCTTTTTCATCCCAGTCTTAGCTCTCTGGAATAATCGTGCATAAGCCACGCCAACCACCGCCACCACCCACACTTAATTTGAAAAACACATTAGCTTGGAGCGAATTTTTGTTTTGAAATCCTTCCTTATTCCACGGTTTTTTTTTCATTTATTTATGAGCCAGGCTAATGTATGGAGTTATAAAATGGGAGGAAGGTACGTGTTAATATGACACATTGAGTAGACGGCTGTACATTAGGAGAAAATATGTCGCATTTATTTTGGAGGACGTGCCTCGCGTTTCAAGCGCGTGTTTGGAGTAATAAATACCAAGTCATACATATTATTATACAAGCAAGCATGGTTTTTTAAGGATACATGCCTCCAGCCCAAATTGATATTATTGCTTGTTTCTGGGTGGTACATCTACAACAACAACATTCTTGTCGCCGTCAGCTCCATAATGAAAGTAGTGAGGGAGAGAAAGTAAGTATTCATATGCTACTAAGTATATATTTTTTGTACTTTGGTATGCATCTTTCTCCCCATTATACTTTCACTGGGTCCAATTTGGGACATCAGGACAGCAGAAGTTGTTCTTCAAAACCAGAAGTAGCAGAAGGCCATGGTGGATGATGATGAGAGTGGGACACTTGCTTGGCATAGGTTTTATGAAAATGTTTTGAAACCAACCACAGTTCCATTCCCTTGTTAGGCAGTTGATGGAAGATGGAATCCTTAGTTTATGGATAAAACTGTAGTGGAACAATGGAATTTTTCCCAACTATGGGAATGATATAGGTGCTTCCATGTATAGCAGAAAGCGTTTTCTTTGGTACGTGTACATTTCAAAATGTGTCTTGTTATTACTACTCTCGTATGACTTACATTGAGGGAAATGGAAATGTGTACCTAAACGAGTTATTTCATGTTTCATGCTATCCCATATTCATAAAAGCAAAACTGACAACGTTCTTTCTTTTTTACATCTGTTGACTCTACCGATAAGAGAAAGCAAGAGGAATGAGTCCTCCGATTATAAAAGTGAGAGATGAGAAAACATTCATGAGGCATTTGCATAAAGACTTTATGTTTTTATATGTAAGTAGTACTGTTGCTACTAAAAGCATTTGGGAGGACTGTGCTCATTGATAAATGAGATTTCAGCATATCCATATTTGTTGCTTTTACTGTGGAGGTAATGATTTATTATGAATAATGGAGGCACACATTTGTAAATATGCAAATCCAGTTCAGCTTTCACTTACTCCGTAGTTGGTTATTTATGTTTCCTAAAAAAATACATAGTGTATGTGCATTAAAGTAATAATAATAATGATTGTGCTTAATGGAAAGAAATATAAATATAAATATAAATATGACAGACTAAAAGCAAACAAGGAAAGCCTCCAGACGTCCCTACAGACTGTCATCGTCATCATCACTGCTGAGTGAGTAGTCGGAGGAAAAGGATCTGGAATTGGATCAATACGGTAAACAAGCAGGGATGAAATGAAAGAACGTGAGTGAGTGTGGATTACAAATTATTATATTTTGAGATTCTTCTCTCTGGAATGGTGTTTAAAATACATATGAGGTGCTATCAAAATATGAGTCAGCAGAAAATTTCTGCAAACAGTTAAGTAAATAGTGAATACGTGCGAATGCTCATTTTACTGTCAAACTTGTGTTTTCCCAAACCCACACATTATTCACACCCACACTCCTACTCACATTTAGAAAATTGCTTGTTTCCAACCAAAACCACATTTTCTTGTTTGTCTTTGCTCCAAAAACGCGACAAGATGACGTGTGTACATTTTCAGGCTGTATATTTTGTACCTTCCGGATTGTCAATTTGTAAATGTAATTACTGCTTACAATTAGAAAGAAGGTAAGTAGTAATTATACAGCTACACGGCTTGGCTTAAAATTACTTTGCTGGTGTCTTTTAATGTCGTCCTTTTTGCAAGCTGGTCTGTTTCGTACTTTTTGTTTTGCAATTTATGCTTAGGCTCGACTTTTTTTCTAAAGCATAACATTTTGATGGTGTCTTGACAGACATGTACTTATTTGTCCATGTTTTTATTTACCTGTCATGCGAAATGGGGAAAAAAATGGATGACAGATTTGTCAATAATCCACGTGATGTTTGAAATATGTACGTAATCTAAAGTATCAAGTATACACCATACACAACCTGAGCACAAGAGAGAAGTACAAAAAAGAAATATAAAAAGCGCAGGTGTAAAAGAAACGATCGTAGAGCATTCATAAAATGTGAAATTAAAGTGCTGACTCACACCAAGCAAACCGAAAGGCAAAAGGTGTGAAATGCAAAATGAGTTGCTGTATAAAATATGATATGGTGGTGGTGATGATGATGATGATGAAACTCCATGTGGTAAAGTGTATGTGTGCAGTAAATGAAAGCAAAGAACTCCAGGGCATATACTCGTATATGCAAAAGCATGCATACAAAATCCATGTATTTTTTAGAGTTGAGTTTTCCATGCTTTTTATATCTTTTGTAATTTGCATAACAAAACATTTTGCGAGAGAAAGTACGCTTCCACAGCTTAACGAGCGGGGAGGAAACAATAAACCCTAAGTAATTGGTAAACCCAAGACTTTCTCTTTTAAATATTCGTGGAACGAAACGGCTCATTTTCGATGCCTGGTTCTCATTGTTTGTTGTTCAAAAAATAAAATTTGAGAAGAATGTTCCTTCCGCTGTATCCCCATATGCCAACAATAAATATTATGTAAGCTCCCATGTAGGTTCAGTGAAGAAAGAATATATTAACTAAAAAGACAATACTAATTAACTAGTCCTATTAACTGAATTTCATTAGCACAGCACAGTACAGCAAAATCTGTCCTTACATGCATGGTTGGTAGCCAACAAATAAGCTTCTAAGCGCATATGTAAACTGATTGTATGACACGTTTGGCTCCGAGTTTGGGATTTAAAAACTATCGAGTATGGTAAGTGGTAACCTGATTTCAGGTGGAATCAAAGTACAAATTCTCTCAAAGCCGTTCCACTTCCATACATTACACACACACATACACGTTCATGTAATTTTGCAACTAAAGTTGCACATATTTTATTCAACACTATTATATAATGCAATTTCGTTTAAAGTGTCTGTCTTTACGTGACCTCGAAACTGTAAAACCTGGGAATAAAATGATTCCCTTTTTTTCCTCTGACTGAACTAAAATGAGGATATGTTGACTACAAAGTGAAGGGGACTAGTACCATGAAGGTGAATGCCATTTTTAATGCAATCCCAAACCTAAGCCCAAAGCTATGCTGCTGGTAGTTTTTTAAAGTAAAGAATCAAATTGTAGCCATATTAGGTTTCTGTAACCAGAAGCGGAAGCCATTTAACGGAAAGGATTTATTCCACTCTCCAGGCAAGAGAGAAACAGGATTGCTGAACGAAAATGAAAAAGTACATTCTGGAGGAATCCGGAGGAGTCAACATTTGCAATATTAGATTTTCATGTCAGGTCCTTAAACGACAAGGTACCCAACTCCGCCAACCAATAAAAATGCAATATAAATTCAGAGACGTCCGCTGGGTCTGTATTTACACAAATAAATATGACAATCCTTGGCGGATGATGAAGGAATTCACGCTGCTTGTTAATATTCTGCCCTCCGAAAGAAAATGAATGTCACGTGCTCCTTCCGCGAGTTATTAATTTCTTCGGTTTAGCTGCCTGCCTGCTCCTATTATGCAATTCCTTGCAATTAGATTTGGGGGGTTATCGGGAGAACACAGCTAAAATATGTTGCTGGAAAAATATTAGCGAGGGAGAAAAGAAAAGACGGAAGAATTTTAGCAGCGACTCCAGACCGGAGAAAGTGCTTCTCTCAACCCGCTTATTCAATCAATACAATTGTATGTGTTTACATCGGGAGCTGAGCGAGCAACCAAAAACGTTGAGAGGGAGGAAAGCAGAAGAGAGGAAGCCAACAGGCATGCCTTTTCTCTCCTCCATTCCCTTTCAGGAGAAAACCTATATGGAAACTTCTATTCTGGCGAAACTACCGCCACATAATATGCAACTGCTTCTTTGAGAGCGTAAACTTCCCCTCCTCCTGTTGAGAACAAGGAACATCGGGCAGCCAAGGTTATTCGAGAGAGAAGTTCCTCTAGTCACACAAAAACTGCTCTAGCCCAGTTGCTCTCTCTCTCTCTCTTCTCGCTTCTTTTCTCTGGATGAAAACGTGTGCTTTCTCCTTTTTTCCCTTTCAGACAGGATTCATTCAAGAATTTCTCCACAGTTCCTCCTAACCACACCAAAAAACTCAGTTTGTTTTCTTTCCTCCATCTTTTCTCACAATCAGCTAGCCGAGTAGGTACAGGGCTTTACTTAAACTTGAAGGAAGGGACGTAAGTTGGGCCATAATGACGAGAAAAAATATGACTGAGCTGGTCTGAGTGAGAGCCTGGCCAACCCGCTTGTATTTATTGTGCCAAGCCTGAAAGCAAGCCTCTTACTTTTTCCCATTCCCACATTTCGCAAGTTTTGCAAAGTACACATGCCCTCATATAGGTATGTATATTCCTATTCCATATGCCTCCGTACCTGTGTGCCTAAGGTGTTATAATGATATACAGAGTGATCCGCCCACACACAAACAAGGGGGAGCAAAGAAGATAAATATTTTTCTTGTAGGTTAAGGAAAATAAATGTGCGAGAGGCAGTCGGCCATCAACGACCGCACAGGGAGACTAGAAGTAAGGCGTGTATTCATTCTGTCTTCCTGTATGCAATTTACTACACATTCCTGACATTAAATTACTGATTAGATAAGTACGAAACACAAATATTTTACTCTGGGCTTACAAATTGAAAGTTTGCAGGTGTTCTGATCCCGCTACTCAAACATTATCCGCTTTCTCCAATACTCCAATTGGCAGATGATGATGATGATGATGATGCTCATGATCACGGGGAAAGTAAAGATGCAGACATTCTACTTTTATAGATTGCTCCCAAACCAGAACTGACAACAACTCTCCAACTCCCTCCCAACATGCTCCATGGCATTAAGCCCCGTGTAATGTTACTTAAAATAGTGATCGATCACGGGACTCCTCCCAATTGTCATTTTATTTTTCGAAGGAATAGCTTTTCCAAGGTGTAATATACTAAAACATGTATGACAGTGACATTACTAATATGGACTCGATGTAGTATTTATAATTTACTACCAAAGCTTTATCCTATCACAATATTACGCTGTAATAATAATAACAAGGGGGATTGCATTTTACAAGTGAAAGCTTTTACGATACATTTTCCTCCGTATTAATTGCACGTAATCATGAACATTGGATAAAAAAGGATCAACTACATGTACACCACCAAGCCATCATACAATATTTTTTCCTCACAGTATATCGTAGTATTCGTGACACTGCGTGGCTTGTAGCTGCGCTTACAAGCTACGTTTATGGATACTTCTTTCTCAGGCTATATCTTGTTTTGGAGAAAGTTGTTGAGGCATACGTTAAGTTAAACAAGACGTATAAGTTGTCGTATAGGTATATTATTATGTACTATTTTATGTCCATGTTTTTGTGAAAAGATTGAAGTGAGCTATATGTCTCCCCCTTCTCACAGAGTTTCCCTGTACATTACCCAGGCACAATTTCATTTTGGTGAAACTTCATTTAATGATTTTATGAAACACAATTTCCGGGAAAACCGACCAAAGGCTTCCGTGCCTAGATATATCTCCCTGAGGGGTAGATTGAATTTCATCGTTAAAGAAACTACCTACTCCACTCAACAGAGAAGATTACTTGTGCCGTAACTACTACTAAAATGTTGAATGAAGTTGTTAATATCATGTTGCACTGTACAGTGTACCTAAATTATGTGGTAAATGTTGGTCTTGGTCTCTTTCAACTAAATATGTATCTGTTTCATCCGTTAGCTAATTATGAAACTTGCCATTCCCGACAAGATTTAAATAACCATGTACCACCAAATGGGCTTAACGTAATAAAAAAGATAAACTGCCGATAAGAAACTTACTAACTACCAATAAACTAACAAGAAAACTCGAAACTTTTTTCTCCCTCTGAAACAATTAATAGCAAATTGGCTAATTGGATTGTTGAAAGATAAATAAGATTTCCATCCTCAACTCATTGTCAATATTATAACTTAATTTTTAAAGACAAACCTTGATGGCTTCCGTACGAACGGGTGAATCAGCCAATTCTGAGGAGTCACACCGACGCGGATGGGAGTGCTGTTGGGATGGGTGACGTATCCACTGAGTACTGTTGACGGACACGCTGACCACTTCGGGCCGCAAATTTTGAGCTACAACCGTTGTTCCTACTACTTCGCCTACAGGCACACTACCAGTCCCACCGCTTTCTCGTCTCCACATGAACGATCCTACAAAAAGTACCACATCATACTTACTTATGTACATATATACAAGTGGAAAAATATTTTGAGGCGATACTTTCACCCTTTCCGAAAAACCTGATGGGGAACGATGGGGAGATTTTTCCTAAAACTTTCACATGCATTATGAATGTATGTTTTGTTTTCTTCTAAATAGTTGCAAAGTTTCTACAATTTCCTTTGTCTAAATTGGCGCTACGGATAAAACTCAGCCATACTTTACTGGCTTATTTATGTTGCATCTACAAAATCGGCAGACATAAGCAGTAAATTCTTATGTATATCATGATACTGAAGATCACAACAAAGGACTATAAATTGGATTTGCAGAAAAGAAACCAATCGTTTGTTTTATTCATTGCATGAAGCAAAGAGAAAATTTCTTAAGATCTGTGTGCCTATAAAGAAACCAAACAAAATCAAAGTTTATTTATAGCGTTGCATCGAAGGGGCTGTAAGTTCCCGTCTAAAGGTATTTATATAAATTTACGATTCACAGGAGACAGCCAAAAGCGGAATGCAATAATAAACAAAGGAATAGGAAATATATGTTTCAGAATGATAAAGGGGACATGTTTCCACTTTCTTCTTCTTCCGACACACAGCAACTTTCTCTATTTTTACTTTATTTTGGGGGGTAAAGTTTTTGGCACTATTTCTTCACGTAGTGAGAGGTAATGTAGTTATCTATAGATTTGTTAGCAGCGCACAGTTGTAATTTATATACAGGAGAAAGGAAATGAGGCAGGTATTTTGGTCTGTACCTTGCCCATATATCTTTCAAAACAATGGGCTTTACTATATTGCTATTTATTACAGCGGCAAATGATGTAACAAGGAAAAGAAAAACCTTCTTATGTGAATTTTTTAGTACACAATACAGTCTTACAAGAAGCATCAAGAAAATACGCATGTGTGTGTGTGTGTGCACATTTGGGTGGAACGAAAACGAGCTAGATTTTTTTCCCGAGGAAAATACCCTTTTCCTGATTGTAAGCTCGGAATGAGTGGCAGGAGGAAATCAAAGTTACCTCATGAGGATGTGCTCCTCTTTCTATAAAATAAAATCAGACACTGGAAACTAGAATCCAAAGTCCGAAGCTAAACTAATTTTTGACGTGAGCCGAATAGACAGGGCAGGGAAATCACCGAAGGCATATACATATAGTGAAGGTACCAAAAATCTACCACACAGCACACGTACTTTCAATTCAGATCTATAAAATTGTGACTTCTTGCTGGACTTCAGTCAGGATTGGGAGTGAAGGGAAACTACGGAACAGAGAGGGAAGTCTCTCTTACTGTACCCTTCAAAAGAAAGCTCTTCATTCGTAAAAAAGAATGAATCCATTAAATTCACTTACTAGATGTAGGATACAGATAAACCGATTAGAAATCAAAAAACAAACTCAAGTAGTGTATATGGACTGTTTACAGAGATACTACATTTTATTGCGCATTAACTTTTAAGATATTAAAAAGTAAATCAGATCAGAAGCACTTTAAAGCAGATGAGACAAGCAGGGAGAAAGGAAGATATTTGCATAGGAATTAATATTATATTTAATGCTTTAGGTCATCCAATTTGCAGTCCATCATCAACCCAGTTATTTCTATTTCTATATATCCTTCCAAATGGGAAATAACTCCCTTGTGATTTTTTGTTATTTCGTCGAGAAGTGCACGAGCACACAAATCTCTCATGGCATGTGAGACAACCGACAACATAATTTAGATCATCGGATCCGACAGTCAACTTTCATTATTGATGACGAGTCACAATTATGTTACATATATGTATGGACTCCTTCCTGACTACAAAGCACTTCTGTTGCATGGGAAAATAAATTAAAAGTGAAATGATTGGATGGGAAGGACATTTGCTATCAAGATTTATTTCATATTTCAATTTCCCATAAGGTAAGTAACAGGAACGAGA
This sequence comes from Lepidocyrtus violaceus, assembly GCA_034696905.1. Taxonomy (NCBI): domain Eukaryota; kingdom Metazoa; phylum Arthropoda; class Collembola; order Entomobryomorpha; family Entomobryidae; genus Lepidocyrtus; species Lepidocyrtus violaceus. Next base: position 9,686 of record JAQGAI010003600.1, read on the forward strand.
GATAATAATAATACGCTAGTCGGAAATTTTTTGATGGGAAAATCAAGTCAAATGAGGACGAACCAAGTTACAATTTACTACTATCACAAGTGGGCTTTCACCAAATACCAGACTACGTAAGGCAAACGTAAAAGGTATTATATCGCAGTCTCTTTTAAATAGATAATGTCTATTTAGAAATAAATAAGTTGCTACATCTTATCTTTCGTCATCAAAACACAAAAGTTATCTAACTATCCACCCTACCCCAAGCCAACCTTTGAAGTAAAACCAGGAAAAAGAAGCATGGAAAGATAAACAAAAATATTACCCACCACAAAATACAAACGGAGACTAAAAGAAAGTACCGGAGAAAGAAAGGAAGTATTTCAGGAGAGCTCTCATGGATGATTTCTTCCTCCTGCGATTCCTAGAGCTGTGAAATCTTTTCGGTTTTACTTGTTGACAGAGAAATAACGAGTCACTTGAAAGCATATCCCATATTCCATACCTTTTAGTACATATATGAAATGCTACATTTCACTTTTGTTTATTTATCTTTTTTGCTAGTGGTTGGTTTGGTAGGTATGTATTAAACAAAGATAAAGATTGGAGAAGACTCCAGAGCTCCGGACTGTGTTCCTCCACGGTCCATATTAAACAATCAAGGGGGAACATAAATATTTGCGGAGGGACGACTCCACCACTGCAGGTAGAAACTTTGACAGTAATGTGAACGCTAGTTAACTAATTCACTCCCAAACACTGAGGAAAGCAGTGAAACCAAGCTGAATGTTGCTGCCAACAACACTGCGCCCCTCAGTTATATTTGAAGGCACCTTCACTCCCAAACACTGCATA
>JAQGAI010003601.1:0-10525 GCA_034696905.1 Lepidocyrtus violaceus
CATTCATTCAAAAAATAAATAATAATAAGAGGGTTTAAAAATATATTTATCTGCAGAAAAGAAACTAAAGGCTCTGCCGTAACGTCATAATAATTTGCCATTACCACCACCACCACCAAGGAGTACGCAAAGGAGTTATCGTAACCATCAAAATATTGTTATTACACTCCTGACAAACCAAGGGAGATACCACAAAAACAAGGCGATAAGCCCTGTGTGCACTCTAATGAAAACTGATATGAATGAAATATGCGTACATTCTTCTTACTCTCAAAGATGAGAATCCATAAGACGTTTATTTTATCGTAATTCCATTCAGGAGTTTGCGTGTAAAACTAATACGATTTTTATCATTACACAAAAATCGCATAATTTTATCAGCTTTTTGAAGTATTTCAAGTAATTACTCAAGACACAAGTCAAGGTACGTGGTACGTGTAAGGTATAAAATGAACTTTGATTCCGCTGCTGATAAAACTATTTGAAAGAAAAAAACAAATAAAAAAGGCACACAAATAAGTGTACATGTAAGTTTGATTCAGCCCCTGAATATATTATGCATTTGAATGGACAGCGAATTATTTGTCGATGTTTGTAGCTAGCTGTAGCCATTGCTCTGCTGTATTTTTTATTTAGATGCACAAATGTAAACAATAAACAATGCTTGTCACTCAGTTTGGGAGAATACATACTTGCAACTTGTGTATGAGCCAACAATACTCTTCTCAACCAAAAAAGCTCCTTCACTTTTGCTTTTTTTTAAAGAAAATTGCATTAATTTGTTTTACGCTCTGTAAACCAGAACTGTTTAGCGCAATAAATGCAACGGTCAATCACATTGTCATTAATTCAGCTGAAGTACGTATTTATAAAGAAAATATTGTTGCAATGGAATAACAAGGCATTGCATTGTCTACTATGTATATATATGTGCGTACTCGTACTAAAGTATATTATGTGATATACTGTTTACGTGAAGTGTTCTGTAAATTGATGATTATGCAGGTATTTTTTACCATTTGTTTTGCCGACCGGATGCGTCTCGTTTTCTAGAATGCTTATTGTGTACGCAAACATGCAGCACATCAAATCTCACATATATAAGACTACCGTACAGTATTTGCAAACAAGCTTATACGCGTGTACTGCACAATACAAAATCCTCTTATTATTATGCTTAATTACAAATTACAACTCATTACAAACAGACCAGGCAGGGACACCAGCTAAATTTCAGAAATATAGTATTTTTCATCATTATTTTGTCACAATCATCGTCATCATCATCATTCTCTTTTCTTAGCTACTTATAAATGTAACACAAAGTATAGCCACCACTAATTGTTCTAGCAGCCTACAATTTACGTTGATGTTTTTGAGCTTCTTAAAAGAACGACATTGTTTAATCTTCGCTCACAGGTCAGTAGTAGAACTAAAGAATCTTGCGCAGTAGGCAAGCACAAATGTTTATTATAATCAGTTAGTCTTTTAAAAAGTTTCTTCTTTCTCTAGAAAACTAACTAGAAAAGTTGCTCTCTTCTTCTTCCGTAGAAAGTTGTGTTGTTTGAGCAATTTTTAATTGCCCTTATGATGATCTTGTTCTTTCTTAAGTATTCCCTCCTGGGACGAAACAATAATGGGATGGACAACAAAGCAGTTTCTTCACTGCATCGCATTCCTTATGTTAACTGGGGGACGCTTTATCAACAAGATTGGTTTGACGATACATTCCATTATTTCCGCTATATCATCGTAATTATCATATCCTCCCCCAAATGATAACAGCGTAATTTCTCATAATGACGGTGTTGCAAAATTTGTTTTGAAACGAAAGGGCTTTCCTTTGAGTTGACGCACGCTTGTGCGTGTAACTGTGCTCCCATGTATGTGCAACAACTCGTACGCAATTGGTACGCATTATCAAAGTACAACTGTTTGATACAGATTGAAGAGCATGGTGACATTTTGATGACCTTTTACGCGCACCATCTTGTCTGATTGTAAACTTTCCTAATTATTTACCTTTTATAATGTTGTAATTAGAGCAGAAATGTATGTTAGAATGGGCACATTACAATACAAAACTAGAGATTGCATATCTGATTTACTTTCTGTAAACACGTATAAATGTCATTACCCCGGCACATTGTTTTCTTCAATTAAAAATAAGCTGCCAGTTTTGAGCTACGGAAATTTTACATTGCCCAGTCAATATTTATTTGCTGTGATTAAGGCTGCAATTGGTAAAAAATTTACAATATATTTTTATGAATGCCCAGAGGTATCAGAGAAGGGCAGAAACGCTGTATGCATGAGGACATGCGTAATCAAACCACATTCACTTCTTATTAAAGTCAAAATAAAGTTGGACATCAGGAAAATTTTGACAAAGGGATCAATCTGACAGGACAAGAAGAAGGTAATTATCCTACCTTTCAAATTCACAGTTCACACACAAAAAGGCAAAATGCCGCTTTTTTATAATGCGATTCTGCTGATAAAATATTAGCACTAGAAAGACAAAGAGTGCAAGCAACCCCAAATCAAAATCGCATGACTTGTTATCATATTGGAATTCTCTTTCGATTACATACTTTCATGAAAAATATCATGCGTGGAGGTAGGAACATTAAGTCAAGTACACGTACTACAAATGATACTTTCAATTGCCCATTCATATTAAAAGAATTTCTTGTTTAGCGACAAAATTCTTCCACACGTAAGTACGTACATAAATTATGTACAAACTTTGACGATAAGGAACATGAGGGTTGAAAAAAGTCAAAATCGAACAAGATTCCCTATTACCTCATTGCCTGTAGCGGTTTATCTCACTCATCATCATGGTTCAGTCGGAGACTCTCAATATCTCAAAAGTAACACAGGAGACAACAACAATACCACAAGTAGGGTTACATAACATAATGACGCTTTTCAAGTAAAGGAAGGCGGTTGGTAGCATCATCATTATCATCATCATACATGTCCATATCAACATTTTTTTAACTGATGAATGTACCCGATGCATTCATCTTGGTTGCACTTCACGAAAACTAGGACGGAGGAATATAAAGTGCAAAAAGAGCACGGACCCTCCGTAAATATATATAAATTACATACACTTCACGGACAGATCGAGAAATAATGCACCATTAATAGGCGATTGTGAATGAATGAACGAACAAACAAAAGAATCCGTCCGTTTCGTCCGCGTTACTGTCGCTTTCAACTTCGTTTAGTGGAGCGGAGCGAGCGTACGTACGACGCAATGCACCACTTTACCTTATTTTTACGAGCAACTCCAAGTCTATTTGATAATGCAAGAAAACATCATGAAAATATTTTTTCCATTCTCGATCCTAATCTAAAATCTACCCATCAAATCTTTGAGGTCGTGCTTGTTCGGTTTAGAGCAATCAGAAGAACTATGAATAAGTTTTAAAAAAAGTGAATGGATATATGAATGAAAAACAGTATTAGGTATGCATAGGTAAAAATAGTAATGCTTGTGTGTTGGTAGTAAAAGTTGCTGTTGTTGTGAGGAATGCCGTAGTAAATCGTATTTTTCGAAGGTGTTCAAGGCTTCATGGTTTGGTTTTATCTTTGATCCCTGACTCAAATGCATCTTAACCAAATCATATTCCATAATAAAAAAATCTTAAAATCAACAAAAAATATAAACAGGTAACACGATCTGCATTACCATTTTTACTTTGAGAAGTGATGTTCTCGCCTGTTTCAGACAGACCGACAACACGAGTGGGTTTCAATAAACAACCTCCGTTATTTGACAGATCACGGCAACTTATGACTCAAATTATTTTTCAGAATGTGCTCAAGAAACCACATAAAAAGTTATACAGTTGGATTGAATAATAAGCCATATTCATTCTTCAGTCGAGGCTGCAAAATTTCCACGGGTAGATAGCTGCATATGTATGCCTCAGCAATTTACGCATCTCTCATAAACAGCGATTCAAGTCAAGTATCGTGCAGGGGAGAGATATAAAATTCCAGGAATATATCCTGCAGGTTTGTTACTCTTCCTTTCATGATGGGCAGAATTCCGTGTGGAAGGAAAGAAGGGGTTCTATCCATAATTGCATATACTACTATCTTTCACTTTTTCAGAGAGACGTGCATGCACCTAGGTATGGACTTTACCTGAGATTGTACCTGTTAACACCACCGACTAAGCTGACCTTGCCTCTTTTACTATCACTTCATTATTGCTTGCCGTTACCACATAACAAATTAACGTATCTGATGCACTTTTCGTCTGGTGAATCAAGCCGTGCTATACCGCACCGCAACCAACAATGTTTGTATGAGAGTTTATAGGTAGATGTGAATCTTTGACAAGTGAAGAGGTGTTTGCCTAAATAACGATAATGTTAAACGTGACTCTGAAATATTTGATGATGATTGTATTATTGCAGATTAACCTCCAGGGTTCACCAAATTTTTATTTAATTTTTTCAGTAAATCTCACACGACATGCGGCAAACAGTTATACAACTACATTCTCAACCTGTACCTAACTGGACTGTGAAAACGGTACAAGTGCACACACATATTCATAAAAAGTGATTGCAAATGATGATGATAATGAAATGATGATGACTCAGTCAGTTCATTATCAGCTTCATTCAGCCTCATCTCAAATATTTCTTTCGGATCCTTTCATACCGAGAGACCAATCAGTAAAGGGTGATTGATTGATCACTAAAGTAGAATTGATTCTTGGAACATTGAAAGATATGCCCCTATGTACTTGTATTGCCCAATTTGATGTACGATATAAATAAAGTAATTAAGAATGAAATGCGAATTGCAAACGGCAGCAGCACTGCCTAGAAACTTCGCATCGCATTTTTTTTGCAATAACCCTCCCCGTATTATTTAATCACTCAGTAGTTCATACACAGTTGTTACAACGCTTCATCATGATGTTGGTCAGCAGATAATAGCGGACTTAATACTGACGAGGTGATGGGATGATGATCAATTGACAAGTAATAAGTAACTGTTTTTATTGCACAATAATAGCAGTACAGTTTTAGTGGAGTCGATGTATTATTACCGGTCACTTACCCTAATAATAATATATCTATCTATACCTAACTCTGTCGTGGAGGATTTCGAGTCTCTGAGATAAGTAGCAGGCGTTAGCTACTTCAAAAATTGCAATTAGTGGAAGTAATAAAAATTTCTGCAAGAACACTTCACGTCACAAGCAATTCATAAAAGTATACGTAATTTTTATTAGCCCATATAGCCCTCTTTCTGTTAGTTGAATAGTCACACGAACGAATACGTTCAAAATTTTCCTACGGACTAAAAAAAACTATTGAGATTCCGATTGTGTTAAGGATGAGAGCATGCTTATGAATTCTTTATATGAAGCAACCCTGGCTAGTGTTGAAAGGGAAAGTATTATTTTTTTATGATTTTTCGGTCTTAAGCTGACGAGTAAACCTAGATCTGTAGGATTTTATTATTTATAGAAAAAAATATAACTCAACTTTTTTACTGAGGGCGTTTTCACATAATAGACCATAATCTTCATTTTTTAGAATATATGATTAATGGATACGCATTGTGTATAATTATTTAGGGTAAATCCAATAGAAACTCTTGTGCATCTGTAAGGAAAATACCTGCTACTTTTGAATACTTCCTTCTTTTCACTTTTCAAAACCTTGTGCAGGTCGGGCTTTATAATCTATCTTAATTTTCGTTCGAATCCCATAAAAAAACTATATGAAAAAATATAAATGAAAAACGATCTTCTAACTCACATGCCAGGTTTACACCTTTTATAATAGGTAACTCATAATTCTTCATCCCTGACCGTGGTCACTTATAAAAACATCCTTTTAGCTTTTGAATCCCTATTCAACTCTATTTTTAGCATCCAACAGCTACGCAACCCATTTTTCACACACGGTCGACCGAAAGATTCATTACTTCTATAATAGAACGCATCCCTGGTTGGAGTAAATCACTTTTCATTACGATGCATTGAATCATTTCATACATCCCAGGTAATCTGAGAATTAAGTCGTTCCAATCTGTTATCCCTCACTCTCACATACCCCACCGGACAGAGAGGATTTTTTTGAGGCCACTTAATACATCGGTAGGTAGCGTAATTTGAAAGGTTCAACATAACTCCATTAACGCTGTCCACCATTAATAAATAGCCGTGAGACTGCATTGCACTCGTATTAAATTTAAACACCTGGCGTGTCCTTTCTTGGTGTAATTTTATGAAGATCCAGATATCCGTACTCCGTACTTCTCCGTTCTTTGAATTTCAAATAGCCACAAAAGTATGTGTGCCCCACTGAACGCTTTTACTTTCGTTTGAATGAAAATCAAATAATGTAGGTTTTTACTACACTGCTTCATATGACTTGTAGTAAATATATAAACGCATGTGATATGAAAAAGGAAGGTGAGGCAGGAATGCAATTTTTTTTTTGAAAATCACTCTCCACGTAGATGCCACACCAGCAATTGTCACATACAAGAAAAATGGACAAGCAGTGACAGTTTATATAAGGGGACTTTTGCGTTAAAGCTTGTGCGTGGCACAATTCTCGATTTCCTTATCATCGATTGTGCTACAGCGCTTGTAGTTTTAGTCATTCATGTTGGTACTTAACATTCCATTTTGGCGTTTCATTGCAGACTGCCAATCAAAATTATGAGTCAGTAATAAACTTTGCGGCATTGTTTTGATTTTGAATTTCATCAGATTTGTTTCTAAACACTTTTTTAAAGTCTGTTTTAGATGGCATGTTATCGCGGAAGCTTGTCTGAGAGCTTGATAGATAAAAATAAAATTGATCATGATGGCAGAAAAATTATTGCTATTTCTGCACGATGATGTCAGTCCATGCTTTGTACAGAGATTTTTTAAACGTTAACAACAGCGGAGTAGAAAGAAGTCGAAAATGGGATGTTGCGATTAAATTGAATGAAAGGAATAAAACGATTATAATCAGAAAGCAGAGCAGATCAGATTAGGTATTCTCTACATTTAAATGCGTTTCTTTCTTGTGTATAGTGCCTATAATTTGGCAGATTTCAAATGACAATAAATTGACAGTTATCTTTAATGGCATCGTCAATGTAAAAGTGTCGCATCATCAAAAACTGATTGAGAGAAAGCAACACTGAGATAGTAACACAGTTCCCTATAGATACTGACAAATTGCAAATCGCTACCTGATGGGCCCATGGTAGAAATCGACTTTTGCCAACAACAATGTAAAAATTGATAATTACATACCTACCTAGTTTAATTTAAGCTAAATGACGAGAATAGTTGTTCCTATAAGGCTTGAACCAATTGTCACAGAGCGCTGTTATTAAAATTCTTAGACCAAAAATGGCTCGCTGACACCAACCAATTCTCATTTATTTGATGCTGCCAATGTAGAGCCCAAATACCTATCTACGTCACAAGTCACAATGCAATGGAAAGTATGAATATGACAGGCAGATTTCAATTTTTGCTCTTTTTAAGACTTACGCTCTGATTATGACCGCGGCAGACAGAAGGATGAAGACTGGAAACTCTTCGTGACATTTGAGCATGCTCGGGTGGAGTATGCTTCTAAATATAAGTAAAAGTGACAATTTCAGTTTTCCTGTCCCTATTTTCCTGATGAAAGTGAAATTTTTATTTCGAAAACAGAAGAAATATAAATCATTTTTTTAATATAAAAAAAACCGTGTAATACAACGGATGAATTTTAGTAATGACAGTAATTATACTGCAATACATGGCTCATAAAAGGGTGGACAAAAAGGTTTTGCAACCAAAAACGTAAATGCAAAAGCTGCATTGCATTGTTGTTATCATTATTACGATCGTATTTTAAAGTGTTCAAAACAGATATCTTCATTCAGTAGTGGTGTTGGTTGGTTGGTGGTAGCAGTCTGTGAGGTATGGCAAAGGCATACTCCACTCCACGTCAATTACAATTGAGCGATATTTCAGAAATAAAAAAAAAGTACGCAACCTGCCAATTCGTTTTTATATGTTCATCTCATCATAAATTATTTTATTAAGGCGAGCCAAATTACGCTAATGAATGGCAACAGGCAACATCAGCAGCCGGCTGGCAAAAACACAAGATGGCACAAACTGAAGAGATGTGCTCCTGTTGTGTAGCCATCATAAACCTTACCCAAAACACTATTCCTAGAACAATGAGAGCTTTTATGTAAATCAAGTGAACAGATTGTAATTTACCTTCTTCGCCTCATCTTAACACTACTACCTTTCTATTTGAAATTAAAATATGCAATGCAATGCAATGCACCGGCCATCAAATCATTATTGTATTGCATGCTCATATGTCCTGCGTAATAATTCTCAATTTCCCTTCAAGTGGGTGTTTACATTTTTGACATCAACGCAGACTCGTTCCAACCATAATGAGAATGACAAAATAACAAAACAAAAATTCAAAATCGTATTGAATTTACTGACAATGAGTGTATGTATAGACATGCATAGGTAGTTACATACATATCTACGCACAAACGGAATATAAAAATATTTATTACTTTCGCGCGTAATCCAATCGAACAAGCTGAAGTAGCAGAAATATATATATTTCATCTTGATATTTTTTCTGCACTCGACTGGCGCACTTCGAAAATCAAAAGTGAATGAGCAAGTGTTGTTGAGGTTCGTATCCCATTATCTAATGTGCTGCGTACCATGTACGATAAGAAACCACAATTGAATGAGCAGTTGGTCACAAAAGATCACCAAGAGCAGAGAATGTATGGGCATGGGCATACGCAGAGAAAAAAATCTGCTCAATTCAATTCAATATTGCATTTTTTAAATTGCAACTGACCGGTGATGGTAACTACGGATGACATACAAAATTGCAGTGGTCTGCCTGCATATCTATTATTTGTACGCTTAGATCACTACCTATATGCGATTGCTACCTGACAAAAGCCAATAAATCATGGTCGAATAATATCAAAAGGTTTTCCTCCCTATCTTACAATCACCGCGAAATTACTCTCCTCACAATAATGGATTCACTTAACAATGAATGAGTAATCATCATGTAACGGCAAGTTTTTTGCAAATTGAAATCAGTGTAGTAATCCTCATATAAACATACATAAAAAACGCCACCACCAAAAAGGATTATATAAGCCGTGAACTGACTTTTAGAGCCACAACAATGGAACACGAGAAGGTAGTAGCTATAAACAATTAATAATTGTCCTACTGCCTAATATACGAACTACTATTAAGGCTCAATAAAGTTGGGAACAACAATGGAGACACTCATGCCATGCCATTTTCATCGGCAGATAATAATGCGGGGACAAGCAAATTCCGTAGCAAATTATCCCCACCTTAATGTACCCTACTTTTTATTCATGAAATGAAATGGTGAATGCAATGGTATTAATTGTTTGATACGTATGTTCTCCCAGAATAGAAGTGGAATTCCGGCAAACAAATCATCTAACATGAATCATGTAGATCGTATCGTAATCTACCAATTGCACATAGCTCTCTCTGAAACTCAACTAGTTTTACTCTTGCCTACGCATTTTCTGGGTTACTGCAGCCGGAATTCGGTAAAGGGACTGTATTACTAAAGTGAGGGGATGAATGAATTGAAGAATCCCTCTTCTTCTTCTTCCCTCACACTCACTCGTCGTGATCACCTCTTTTTGTAATATTTACAAATATGGGCAGTCCTTTATGCATTTTGATTACTTGTGAGGGAACAAGAAAAAAATGAATTAAAAAAATGTTTAGATGAACTGATTGCATTTTTACGTAAAGTGTTGATGAACCTGATGGATTGACAAGAAATGAATTATTACGGCTAGTTGGGCAAATATGCCCAATGACCAGCATCATACAAATAAATTGCTCAACAAGTTTTGGTCCTACAAACAAGCTAAAGCTACTCATATTCCTGATCCTGATAAAAATCAAATTCAGCATCTGACTGGCCACACCAGGATATCCACTGAAAGATACTATACCAGCCAGAAACACATTGGAAGGAAACCGGAACGAAATATTTCAGACTTGCAATAATTTGGTAAACTGATAAGAGCAGTAATCAATTATACTTTCAGACAGAATTTTTCCAACTTTGCATAGATCCCTATTTTAGATTAAAATTCTCTTACTGGCTAAAGTTCGCCTTCGGGAAGCCAGCAAATAATTATCCAAGTGCCTTTCATACAAAGTTTGAAATGGGCTGCATGAAACTCTTTGGTTCGATGAGGAGCTGATGAGATCATCATCATCATCGTCCCTATCACACTTATATCTACCAACCAGATTCCCTTTCATTTCATGAAAAGCAAAATTAGTGAAAAAATGCACTTTTAAGTGGAATATTAGGTCAAACATGATTCGCATCTTCAAAGATCAGCACTATTGCACTATATCTATAATACAATACAGCAGAAGTGAAAAGTTTTCCTCATTTCTATCCCCATCCTTATAACA
>JAQGAI010003602.1:0-10525 GCA_034696905.1 Lepidocyrtus violaceus
GGTGAGGAGAGACTGGACAGCTGAGTTGGAGGAGATGTGTCCTAGATTCGCTGGAGTGGATGGAGGGGGATCTGAATTTTCTTCTTTTTCCCTTGCCCTTGTTCTTCTTAAAACACAACTTCCTGAAGTGTCCTTTCTTTCCACAACCGCCACAGAGGTTGTCCTTGGCCTTGCATTCGGCCTCGGTATGGAAGCTTCTCCACAATACCAGCAACCTTGCTGTTGATGTCCGCTTCCTTGTTTGGAACGGTTGTTGGAGTGCCTACTGCTGCTGCTCTATGTAGGAATGCGTCTGTGCTGCCGCTACTTCTGCTTGTTGCGTTCCAATGGAAGCCTGGGTCGCTCCAGTTGCATTGGAGTTTTCGACTGCTGAGCAGATGGTCAGCACCTTGTTCAAGGAGTGGGCCTCAAACTGTTCGGCGAGGACGCGCTTCTGCATATTCTTGTCTCGGAGGCCACAGATAAAGCGATCACGGATCCTTGTTTTCTGAAGGTGCTGCTCCAGGTGAATAACTTCACTGCAGTTACCACGTCCGGTGATGATCTTGTCCTGGCACTGGCAGTGAATGCACTTCCTGTGTCATCGAGGGATTTCAGGGCGGCATAGTAGCGGTCGACTGATTCCCCTGTCATCTGGTCCCTTTGGTGGAACTGCTGGCGATCCAAGAGTGGGTTGCGGCGTGAGCGGAGGTACTTCTCCATCACTATGATGATGCCATCCACCGCTGCACTGCTGGAGATTTGGAGACGGCCGGAGTTCCACAGCAGTTCAAATTGGGGAGGATAGTGATCGGGGATTCGTCTCAGATGATGATTCCCACCACACACTACATCAAACATTTCCCATTCGGAATTTAGAATATGTGACTCCAGTCAACCTCGGCAGATCTGCCATAACTCCTCCAAGCCAACAAGTGGTGAAGATGGGATTCTGAAGCAGATTTCAGCTCCTGGCTGAGCAATTGTCAACCCTACTGCAAACGAGGGACTTCCACCGTTCTCTGGAAGACATGATGAGTGGCCTATCTTCTACGCAGCTTACGAGAGGACGAAGACGAAGAAAAAATATTGTTACGTAGAATTTTGAAAATATGAAATGGAAATTGGAAAGTTCTTGGTGGGGCAGGTTCTAAAATGCCAGTTTCAATGTTTTATAAGGATGCCTGCCCTTCCACGGTGGAAAGGGGCTTGAGTCTTTTCCCTGATACACGGATGCAACTTCTTAATGTTCGGAAGACTCCTAGGGTCGTCGGCTCTCACTGGGACTCGTTGGATCTGGGAGAGTACCTTCCACTTTGCCCCAGAAGCCACCAAAATATCGTTCTTCAGCTTCCACTGCAGCCCCAGGCCAGCAAGAGAAGAGGATGGATTCGCGGCAACTTCAAGCTCACCAGCACTGGCCACCGGATCATCGCAACGAAGCCAAACCATCCACATATTCTTTTTTGCCAATCTAACTCTGTCTTAGAACTTTACTCGCTCGTATTTTGTCAGTTAAATCTAAATCCTATCGTTAATTGCATCGTTATTTTAGATTAGAGCGCTTCATCTCATACAAGAAAGACTTCCGGAGTCTGCAACCATCATGGGGAGTCCTCCACCTCCAAATCGAAAACCACCATTATCGTCCTGTATGATCGGCGCATCTCCATGCTGTCAGGTTCTATCTGAAAACATTAGAACTTCAATGATCACTATTTGTTAGCTTTTCATAGGGTTGGGTGGCGCTTAAAAGGGCCGTTGGATTGTATCGGCAGTGTTTTTGAAGGGTAACATATCCCTTTTGAAGGTCCTGAGCTAACGATACTTTTCCTGGATGACCTGTCTTCCTGTTCCCCAAATACACTTCCAAAACTAGCGTATGATGAGATAAGACGGACTTATCTAGCTATCGTTAACTAAGCCTACAATTAACTTGTCTCTAGATCGATAAATTACTCCAAGAAATACCAGTACAGTACACAAAACTAATTCCGACTTAACGTAAAAATAACTCGACTCCAGCTCATGTAAAATAATTAAGTTTGATGACTTTTATTTAAACATAAACTTTTATTTTTCTACGTAAATCTCCTAAAAACACAAATTAAAAATATGACAAATTCATAATAATAATCTTCTGATAAGAACTGGAAATTCACCACAAAAAGAGCCAGGCTGTGGATAGCTTTCCATAGTTTCCAGTTGCTTGTCCACGTTCATTCCGGAACAAGCAGTAAGTAGTTCAATCCAGAAATTCCACCTCCTCATTGGAGATAGCTGCCACATAGAAGGTCCCACGGTTTGATCTTCTTTGACAGCCTGTGTCAATGTGCCGGTCATGGCATAAATACCGCAGAATGGCCGCGATGTGGGCACAGCATCCAACCCTCCGAGCTCCAGCTCTGCATGTGCAGTAATATGCATCAACAGCTTCTGGACCCTCCTTCCTCTCTTCGTACTTTACAAACGCAGAATGAATTTTTGCGCTGCCAAATCTTGAATGAATTTGCGCCCTCACAAATCCTTCTGTATGTTCTTGGCTGAATCTCATTTCGAACTTGTTGTGAGTTTTGAGATGTTCCTTGATGTACCTCTTAGCCATCTTCAGCTGGTATGGGCCCAGCGTTATATTTTCTAATTCCTGCAAGCTCAATTTGGGGAAGTTTGGAACCGAGTTGTCGTCCACTTTTCTCCATCTACGAGTTAGCCGAAGCGCATCGCTCTCCTCTAAGTATTCTTGGAACTCGTTCACATTGAATCGCAATCTTTGGACAGCCATCCGGGATAGCTCCACGTGCCTGGCAGTCTCGTGGAACCCGACAGGGTAATACTTGTTCAGGATGGCACACCCAATTCTCACTAAGCTGGTAATCTTGTCCTTTGAATATCTTCCTTTCACTGTATTCATAAAAAATTGGAATTTTTGCTTCAGCCTTCCAAAGGTTCCTTCAACCGGCCATCGTGACTTGGTTACCAATCTTGAGTGATTTCCTGCGTCAGTGGTCATCTGGGTTGCATCTTTTGGAATCCACGCCGGATCGAAGACGTTGAAGCCCTTTTCTTTCAGCTGGGCTGTGCATCGAACAAATCCACGATCAAGAAGGATATTTGGGGTGGTTCCTAGAAACTCGAGCCATTCGTTGGTAAGCAAGTCCGGCAAAATTTTTGCATCACTCCAGGTGGCTGGGAAAGGTCCAACAGCATCGAGAATATAGCCGGATGGAAGTATTGTGACCATAAATCGATAAAAATTTCTCATCTTCTGCGGATTGAAGGTCAGCTTCTGCTCTTCAATGTCACTCGGCTTCTCGATATATATGTAGGTTCCATCACTTATTATCAAGTGACTATCCTCCTCTAACCGAAGCGCCACGTTGAACGACTCTCTGGAGTGGATCCGGAGAGCTTCCTCTGGAGTGATGTGACTGATTCCTAAGTATTGCGGGACAAAGAACTCAGTAAGAGCATCACAGACGGAAGTTACTGCATTGCAAACCACCTTCTGGTCCACCTGGAAGAAGTAAGCTATCTCTTCTTGAGAGTATCCCCGCCGAATCAACATGAGGAACATGGCAAGGGCATTCCGCACGGTCCGTGTAGTAGTGTTCCTCAGGGAGCCTTCCACGTACGTAATTAGGTCATCGAATTGCGGTTTTGTAACTCCAAGTAGCAACCGGTACTTCTCGGGGATCACGCCACCTTCACTGAAATCATATCGTGATGGTTGACCGGATCCTGTTATGGCTTTTACCCACTCGTACAAAGCTCTCGGGGAAAGCTTAATTGTGGTGGTGTGGAACTTCAATGAATTTTTTGCTTCCTCAGTGAATCCACTGTCTTCCAGATGGATCTTACAGCATCGATTAGTTAACGGGATGAACACCATCATCTCCTCCCAGACTTCCTGTAAGGCGTGTTCGGGGATTCTGCACCTGGTCAGGTCCCCGGATGTTGCTCCGCAAATAAAACATTTTCCATGCGTTGATATGCACGCGGAAATGTCTGGAAATGATAGCGACTGCGATGACATTGGTTCTGAAGAGGCCTGACTTGCGGATGACTCTGTTGTCCTGCTTAGCTGGCCGGAACTTGATTGCGTGGCTTGACTTTCTTCGCTCATGTTATAATCGTTGGATGGGTCTTCCGATGATGGTTGATCTGAGGACTCGGATGATGAGGACAAGGTACTTTGAGGGGGAGATGGGTGAGGATCTCCTTCCGTAGTGTTAGGCTCAGCATTGTATGTTCGAGTTCCTGGAGTAGGAAGAACAGCTGCTCGTTTCGTATTCAAAACCTGCGTATGAATAGGCAATGTAGTAATTGACCATAACTAACCAACAGTGGTACACAAATGATTATTGATGCTTTGTAGCCAGATACCTTTGAATGACATTTAATGCAAATTCTGGAGTCGTCGGAGTATTTGATCCAGTCAGACCCAACGTAACGTTTGAAGTACGGAAGGAAGTAGGGAGCACCCGCTCGACGGCTTTTCCCATTCACCAATCTATGATTGCACCCAATCATCTCACAGTAATCTCGGTTATGCATTCTCTCTCCTGACATTTTGATACCCGTATTTAAAGATGAAATGAGTAGGCCGGATCGCCGAAATCGCCGGATGAACAGGCCAGTGCTTTTCTCTTTAAAATATGTATCCTCGAGTTGCTTTGTTTATCCAGTCCAGTTCCATATTTTTAATGAACACAATGTATTTTACATTTTTGCAGCTTCCTTAATGAGTTCGCGGCATGTCATATTGCTCAAAGTAAGCTTTTCCATTTCTGTCTTTGCAGCCTGTTTTGCTTTCCCGATTGCGCATCCAAGATAACCCTGCAATCATAAAAACGTTCATATTTCATAGCTAATCATAATAAAATTGATTGAGAAAATACAATATTACATCGACACTGAAATGTGCTTTGCGTGAAATAATGGGTAATAATTTCCCAATTTTAAGCTTACATGATAAACACCAGACGGGTCAATCATAAACATTTCCGGTTTCTTTTGGGCAACATCATAGGACCCAAGAATCACACTGCATCCGAAGGGACGAACAGCACTGTACAAGGTGTATGCGTGCATATACATGGCCACGCGATCAGTAACATACTGCGATAAAACAAAATAAGCCATCATTTAGTTTTTCCAGAAAAGATCTTAAAATATGCATAGTGAATAGTCAATTTTATAACACCCACCCTCAACGGTACGTTGCCGCCGTACTCCCCGCGGTAGTTGGACGCTTCATTCCGAGCAGTTTCAACAATCTGCCTGGCGTCCGCTAAAAGACCGGCGATCCCCATTCCAATGTGTTTATCAACACTGAAAAGTCTTCGGTTTGTTCCAGGCTCATACAGTTTGGAGGTCACTAACTTCTCCACAGCAAACACCACTCCATCCTTCCCGAGCAGGGCAACAGCGGTTCTAAAGCAACAAAGCAGACAATTGTAATAATATACTTAGCACACCTTCTTCTCCCTTTACTATTTACACTTTACAATCATGAGAAACGTCTTTGATCGATGTTTATAAAATTAAAATACACATGGAATCAGCGGAAAGAAACAAATATTCAACTTACCCACTGTTTTCGATAGCCTTTTGGGCATACTCCACCTGAAATTACATTAAAAATTACAAAAATTAACATTATACTTCGTATGAATACTATTTGTTATATCGTTAAATGGCAAAGGAGAGCATGGAGAATTTAATTATTTCGGCTGCTGGTATTACCTGGAATACTCTCCCATCCGGGCTGAATTGTGACGCTGATAAATCGTACTGTAAAATGAAAACAAATCATACATGTATGTGACATGTCAAATCACTGTTGACAGACAACAGCCACGCAAGTTAACTGATGACTGAACGAATTAGTCTTTATCATTTATGAATAAATAAATGAAGTAATTTAATAAGCGGTATAAAAACCAAAAAGGTTAAAGTTCGAAGATGAAGATAATCTTACCCCAGTTCCGATTGAACTCATGATGATTTATTACTTTCAGAACAAAGAATGAAGAACGAAAGGAAAAGCACCGATGCCGATGATAACTGACAAGACAGATGACGACGGGAAACTAAATTAACTATTTAACAGCTAATGATTATCCTCAAACCACACAGTTTAAAACTGAACCGAAAAACCTGGCTGAAAAACTTTCAAAACTGTCCAATACAGCTGTTCAATTATTATTTTTAATCACAGCTGCAATTAAAATATTTTGACAACTTCACTGTTTTCCGTGGACGTAAACAAGAGTGAAAGAACTTCCGTCGGCAAAAGCAATGACTTGACTTGATTGACTGGACAGTGGATGTGGATACGTCCTTTTTCCGCTGATTCACCTTCTGCTATGCAATGCAGAAAGCTGAATTTGAAAAATGAGATTCCCGCGCTAGGGGCAAAGTGCAGTATTACTCTATGGCTGTGGTAAGTGTGGGAAAGTGGTTCAACGTTGTTTTCTGTTTGTGCTTATGCCAGAAGAAGAAGCTGGAGTGAATTTTGCGTGTTGAACTTCGTTGGTTGAGTGAGTGCATTTTTACCGGCAGTGAAAGTCAAACAGCGACGGAGAAAGTGATTGTTTTGGAGTTGGTGTCTCGTCTCTCAAACAGCCGAGCTGGTTTTAAATCTGTTAAAATTTAATTGTGTTAAGTTGAGTCAAGTATATAGTGCAATTAGTTAATTAAGGGTAGGTAGATTAGTTTTATTTTGTTTGGCAAAGAAGCAACAATCATGGTGAAGTTATCAACGTCCAGCGCAAAGGTTCGGGAGAAGAGCCGGGCGTTTATCCCGTCGATGGATGCGATTAAGCAGGATAAGATAACGGATGTGAGTAAAACGCTTAATAATGAACGAACTTTTGACCTTTTGCTTGTTACTTAAACTTGAATAAATGTCAGATGTTTTATTTTTTGAATGAGTGATTGAGATTTTTCTGAACACTGAAAGAAATTTAATGAAAATTGATTCTTGACTGTTTTTGTTGCAGTTATCACATAAATACTGGGCGGCCTACAATACCGAGGAGCACGCGCCATTTGAACAGTCCATCGTGGATGAGATTTACTTGAATGAGTTGGTTCAGTCCAGGTAGGTGATGGTTTGATAGTTTGATTTTTAAAGAACTAATTCCAAAAGATTACCCCATAACAAACGTTTTTTTTAAATTTGTGTTAGTTAATTTGTTGCCTAATCATGATTTATTTTATAATTTAGTTTCCACACGAGGAGGGTCGCACTCCTGGAAATCAGCCAGTATTTGGAGAATTATTTATGGCCGAATTTTAACGCGGAGACATCCAGTTTTTCGCATGTCATGTCAATGGTTTGTATGGTCGTCGAGAAGCGTAGGGAGGGGCTTGCTGTTTGGGAAGTAAGTAAACTGACAACCGATACCTAGGCTAAAATTTATTTTGATATATATCTGCTCATTGCTGATTTGGAAATTCGAATGAGTGCATCATTATCATTTACTAATTTAAAATTACTACAATTTACAGTGCTTTACTAATGACGAGGAAAAGTTTGGAACATTTTTTCACCGGGTTTTATCAGCTATACTGATTGAAGCAAAGGAAAGTCTTCAGGAGGGTCGGACCATATTACAGTTTTTGAATTGTGCGTTTGGTTCCCTGGAAATTGATTTGGTTCGGACACAAGTCCAGAGTCTGGTGTCGCTTCAAATATGGCTTTGCCTATCTGAGGTAATTTTAAAATAAAATATGTGATAGGTTATGATGAAACTTTTTATCAGCTTGATACGTAATGTAACAACACCTCGAAATTAAATGTTTCGAACTTGTTTTGTTACAGGGTCGTCGGGAAGAAGAGTTTAATCGATTTCCCAAGTGGAGGAAGTATTGGAAGGCGATGCTGAAACGGAATGGAAAATTAACCGAGGAGAAGCGGAAACTAACTGAATTCAATCGGAGTTTTTTTAAGCAACTCATACTCAACTTCCTTGACCTGATTGAGGAACAAGATTACATGCAGCCTGAACTGAATCCGGAATTCCTGAAGTACGCGGAGCGATTCATGGAACTCATGATTGACTTACAAGCCCTCCTTCCAACCAGACGATACATGAATATTTTAATCGAAGACTTACATTTAGTTGTGCGATGTCAAATGAGCCCTTTATTGGAACATGGTGATGGTCACTTGTTTTCTCAGTTGTTGGATAGACTGAAATTTTATGCGAATTTTGAAATCTGCAACCAAACTGGGAGCTCATTGAGCGAACTAGAAGTGATGGAAGGACACTACAACAAAATCACTCATTTGCAGGTAAGTAAAATGGATTCAGGGTACATTTTCAAACTGAAACTTGCGATATCCGAAAATCTTATTCTCACTTCCTTGTTTTTATTACAGGAAAAGGTCTTCGTCACCACACCAGATCTCCGCCAGTTTTCCTTGAGCAACGTCTGTAACATCGATAACCGTGGATCATTGCTGAAGCATTTCAAGCAGTTGGATTACGAACAGTTGAAGGATTTGGCCCGTTCACTGAATTTGATATCGGAGGACTCCGAAGATCTAAATCAAAATATTCTTATTGAAGTGATGGTCAACAGATATGAGAAAAGGGTGTCGCAGATCAAGCAGTTGAATTCGATGGCTCTTTATCCAACTGAAGACATGATATGGGATGAAAATGTAGTTCCATCAGATTATCACAGTGCCTCTGGGCATGTACTGGCGTTACCGAAACTGAACTTGCAGTTTCTCACCCTGCATGATTATCTTTTGAGAAATTTTCAGTTGTTCCGGTTGGAATCCACTTGTAAGTGTAGCTGAGATTTATTGTATCGTAACTAACATTTGGGACTGCATCATTCAAACCTGAAAAATTAATAATTTCGTTTCGTTTGTGATTTTAAAGACCAAATCAGACAAGATATTGAAGATGCCATTTTCAGACTTCAGCCATGGCAAGCGGAAGATGGCAGTACGTTGTTTCATGGTTGGGCAAGAATGGCGCAACCTGTTCAGCGTTTCACTGTGATCCAGGTTTCGAAACCTAACTTAGGGGAATCAAAACCATCACTAGTAAAGGCAGATGTCACGATTAATCTTAGCGTTCGTCGGGAAGTGAAGTCAGAGTGGGAATCATTGAGGAAGCACGATGCTTGTTTCTTGCTAACCATAAAACCTCCTAACAAAGCCCGTAAGATATAGTATTGATAATTGACAAAATTTCTCCATTCAATTTTTACACCTCCGACTTGCTCCATTACGTATTCCAAAATTAGCACCAGTTTGTTGTTTGTTTCCTTCCAGCCAAACGATATGACCTGAGAGGTGACTTTGTGTCGCAAGTTGGTATAGCTTACGTACGAGGATGTGAAATCGACGGGATGTTGGATTCAAACGGTCGAGTCATTGAAGAGGGCCCCGATGTGCGTCCGTATCTTACTGGAGCTACAAGAACATTCCGAGTGCTTTTGGATCCAAATCAGTACCAAAAGGACATGGACAGAATATCAACTGGGAATGAGGTTTGTTACCATCCTAATATCTGTACTACTTAATTTAGGAAGAAAGAAACTCGGTAGGTTTTATAAAGTTGTTTTTATTCCCATTTCAGGATGTGTACGAATCTTTCAATGTATTCATGAGAAGGAAACCGAAAGAGAACAACTTTAAGGCGGTCCTCGAAACGATAAGGGATCTTATGAATACTAACTGTGTCGTACCTGAATGGCTTCATGATATTATCTTAGGCTATGGCGATCCAGGCTCTGCACATTATTCGAAGTAAATTGATCAACTAATAGTTGCAGTTATATCGTAATATGCGATCGTAATAATAAAATGGTACAATAAAATGGAAGTGGATACTAAATTTTTTTTTAATTTTTGCAGAATGCCAAATCAACTGGCAGTATTGGATTTCAATGACACGTTTCTGGATGTCGAACATCTCAAAGGGAGTTTCCCTGAACATAAAATAGCGATCAAAGCAGTCGATATCCCTGTAGAACGCCCATTTAGGTAAGACAAGCATTAATTACTATATTACTATCGATGAATCAACTTCAACCGATGATGTTAAACAAAATATGACCTTTTTATTTGTAACAATGCGTTTAATTTGTATTTACACGTGTCAGGCTACATTTTCATATTGAGGGCGAAGGTTCCGAAGCGGCCAAATCCTTGACTGTCGAGCCATATGTTCTTGAGAGTAGAGGCCCATATCCAGCGAATGTACCGAACTTGTAAGATTTTATAATATTTAATCGAAGTAATTTCGTCTCAATTGGCGTCTTTCTGTTGTAATTGGTCATATTTATGTTTTACAAAATTAATTGACATTTTATAGGAACCGAATTATGTTTACCCCAACGCAAATAGAAGCTATCAAGAGTGGTATGCAGCCTGGGCTAACTTTGGTAGTCGGTCCACCCGGTACGTACAATAAACAAAAGATCCATTTCATTCTTCAGTGTTTGGCGAGCAGCAATGCTTACGATTTTTCTATGATTTCAGGTACGGGAAAAACCGATGTTGCCACTCAAATAATCT